>JALPQD010001087.1:0-119214 GCA_023101885.1 Typhlomys cinereus | reverse complement strand
TTTATCTGACATTAATGAATGCTTATTTTATTGGTTTTGGATCTTTTCCTTTGACGTTTTCTATAGTGAAAATGAATATGAGAATTGAAATCTTTTAAAACATGTCCTATTAAAATAAGATGTGTTTGAATTGTAACAATGTGGTTATGACATATATAATGGCTAAACAGTACACAAAAAATTATGAAGAAAGCAGAGCTGTATTATTTTACCAGAAGCTATTTTTATAAGAGCTGAGAGCTATGCTGAGATATTATAATGTCACCCACTATTAAAATTCCAATCTTTTTGTGGATTTTATCGACTACATGCTTTTGCGATAAGCCAATAAAAATATACGGTAGACCTTAAAGCTGATACTCCCAAATAATTATAATAGCTATTTTAGTATTAATTTTGATTTTTTAAAAAAATCATGCTAACACATTTATAGTCTTTAATATTGAAAATAGTACGTCGTTCCTGATTATTCCTAAGATGAATGAATTTGATGTTTTCTCTTGCCCTCTCTTAAAGGGAACTAAATGTGACTTGTTCACGCTAGAGAGGTTTGTTTTTGTCTTTGTTTTAAATAACGAAGTCTATTTTATGACAACAGAATGTATAATTTTTATGTTTTACTTCATTAATCAGCTTGCTTCGGCTGTGTGTGTGGGCAGGTCTGCTTGCGTATAGTTGCGTGGCCTTTGTGGTGTGTTGTGTGTGTTGTCTGAACCACGAGATCATGGGAGGGGCCAATCGTGGCCCCGGGAACCACCATATGGACTCCGTCACCTCCTCCTTGGTTTGACGCTGGCCCCAAGGATCACAGCTCCGCCTTACCAGGCGACCACAGAAACACAGGGGCACTTGCCCCCCTAGTTCTGGAGACACGCCGGCGAGACAGAGGCGGCATGATGCCGAAAGGGCTGAGCTGGGGGACCTGGCCGGAGCGGCAGGCAGAGCGAACCGGAGACACGAGAGCAGCCCCCAGGGAGGCGGGTGTGCGATTGGAGAAGAAAGGGGAAAGCAGGACACGGAACGTGGGTAGAGGGCACGGTAGAAAGCAAGGGAAAAGAAAAAAAAGAAGAAAGTGAGGAGGTAGATGGGCACAGAAAGACAAAGAACGGGAGACGATAGATGGGAGAAAAGATGGAGATGGGCAAAAGATGGAGGGAGGAGGGGAAGGGGGGTAAGTGGAAGAAGTAGTTAGATTGAGCGGAGGAAGTAAGGAAGATCGGCAAAAGGAAGTTCATGAGGCTGGATAGTAGCATCGAGTAGAAAGTACGTTTGTACCAAGGGGATGAGAAGAAGGGCCGTGGTACGAGGGAGAGATAGCGATGAGATATTGGGAGGTACGCTGGCGCGGCTGAGTTGGTCGGCTCTAGGGAGTTGATGGGCCGTTATGGCACTTGGGGCGGGCGTTGGCTGCTGGATGAGGGGGAGGAGGCGGGAGATGCATCGCTTGGTCTGAGCAGGGGCTAGAGTACTAAGAAACGACCTGATTCCATCACCTGCCCGCTTCCTCTTCTTTCTTTTTTCTTCTTTCTCTTCTTTCTTTCTTTCTTTCTTATTCTTCTTTCTTTCTTCTTCTTTCTTTCTTTCTTCTCTTTTCTTTGTTTCTTTTTCTCTCTCTCTCTTTCTCTCTCTCACTCTCTCTTTCTCTCTTATCTCTTTCTCTCTCTCTTTTTCCCTTTCCTTTCTTTACTTTTTTTCTCTTCCCACACACATCATTCCTTCCCTCTGTCTTGGTCTTTCTTTCTTTCTGAATTCCTTTTTCTTTTATTTCTATTTTCTTTTTTCTCATGACCCATATGAGTTCTTCTGTGATACGGGAGTGAAAATATAGCATCACATTTGTTCATCACAATTCAGTGAGGTTTGCAGTACTAAAAAAGTTGTTTTGCCATAACAGAGAAAAAGCACTAGAAGTGAACTGTTCAAAGTTAATACTCACCATATTCTTCAGGACACAGAGGATGAAGTGTCTTCTGTTTTGTTGTTCCTGGTTAGAAAATACTGGGGAAAATGTGATAGTGCTTATTAGTATTTAGGGTATAGTTGCTAGAATTTGGTAAAATTCAATCACTGTAGTGACTTAAGCTATGGTGATATTGCTTATGAACCGACAGTAGTAAGAACAAATCATTGTTGCACTTACATTTTGGAATCAAGGAACCTACAGTTGTCATCAAAATCACACACAAGACTCCAAGGTTTCCAGTTATCACTTGCCATACTGTTGATTTGAGGTCTAAAAATAAAAGAAAGAGAAACAGTGGCTGCATTTCTCACTTCCCAGAATTCAGTGAACAAAATAATGCCAGGACATACTACTCTATGGGCACCCTCCATGTTCTTATTTATGGCTGGCTTCCTCATGAAATCCCAATTCTCGTGGTATTTTTAGCTCCATTTTGGTCCTCATGTTTTCTTTCTGATCTTATCTATTTTACCCTTACTTGTCCATCTTTAAGTCTACATGCTCAAGGATAACCTGATTATAGTGAGGTCCTATCTGCTAAAAAAAGGAGAGAAGAGACGTGATGAGTGAAACAGAATTTGTTAAAACTCCATTTAATTGCATATGTAGTTTTTGACATAAGAAATTTATCAGACTCGGGTCATTGATATTATGTGATGATATCTTGAAATAAATAAGGAAGATGCAATTAAGACACATATTATACATTGTGACAGTCTGCAATACTTTCAAAAGGGGTATTTTTTGAATGATGAATCAAGATTTGTCTTTGACGAACTGAATATCAACTACTGTACTTTTTCTTATTTCTCTACCAAACTGTTTTCTGTGCTGGAGGCCAGATGGTCTGTGAAATATGACAGGGCTCTGGTCCGCCTTGGCAATTTTTTGCTTCTGTTGAGATCTGGAAATCTTAGCTTCTGTGTAAGTAACCTTTTCATTTCGACTCTGCATTCATTCTGTTTATTCTGAGGCATTTTGTTCTGAGAAGTCTTGGATAGCTTTGGAGCCATCTTGACAGTTGCCCTTTCTTGCTCTTTAGTGACTCCTCAACAGGAGAGCTAAATAAATGTTCATTGTGTCTTTACAATGATGAGAGAGAGAGAGACACATCAGATCCCAAGTGTAAATATTTAGATCCAATCTCAAATGGGGTGAAAGAAGAAGTAATTAGGATACAGATATTTTTCTGAACTGTATAGTTTTCTGATTTATAAGATAGTTCTATTATCCCTTAAAAAGGTCAAAATCATTCTTTTCTTTCCTGTATCAGTTCTAAAAGTTTGGATTTGGGAGGGCTAATGGGATTATTTAGTGGGTAAAGCACTTGCTGATAAGAAGCCCATATGAAAGAGAGAACTGATGTCCAAACTTGGCCTCTGATCTCCACCCATGTGCCATGGCATGCGTGAGTGTGACTTCTTTCTCTTTCTCCCTCTCTAAAATAGATAATTATAATATAAAAAAATTTGGATTTAGTAATTGATAAAGTTTTCCAGTTCAGTATTCTATGTATAAGAAATAAAGTCAGTAATACATAGAAAAATGGTAAAAATGCATCTACGTTAATGAAAAATTAGAAATTTATATTTTGAAAAGGACTTTATTTAAAAACATGCATGCTAGCCCCTTCCTCTCCGCTCTGACGCCCGGGATGCGCGTGCGGTCCAGCCTGGCCTCACCGCGCCGCTACCCAGGTAAGCTTGGTCCCCGCCCACCCCAGGCCGCCCTAGGGACCCACCTCCTCCCACCATCCAGCTGGAGCCGCCGCGCAGGACCTGGGAGGAGGAGAAGGCACTCCCCTGTGCCCGAGCTCACCCCCAGGTCCCCCAGGTTTAAATAGTACCCCTCCGACACCCCATTCTTCCTTCCCCCACTCCGCCACCTGGGACCCGCGGGGTCCAGCCTGGACTCACCTCGACCTAGGTAAGCCCCGTCTCCGCCCACCCCCAAAACCCCAGGCCAAATAATTCAGTTTAGTGAAAAACACACAGAAATTAAAAGAAGATTTTAAGAGTTAAAACGACAATGCCAAATTCAAAGTGCAAATCCATGAGAAACAACACTCAAGTCAACAAATCTCCCACTGAAGGAATTAATCCCATAATGTTAGACTCCAACCAGAACAAAACCATGGAAAATGGCCAAGAAAGCCTGACCCAGGATAATGACCTTCAAAATATGATCATTACCATGTTCAATACTGTGAAAGAGGAAATCAGGGAGGAATTAAATAATCGAATCAATTGCTTTGAGGAGGAACACAACAGACACATGGAGGAGTTGAGAAAAACAATGCAAGAATCAAAAACTGGCATAGAGCAGTTAAAGCAGACTCAAGCAGAGTTTAAAACTGAGCTAAAAGACAAGTTATCTTCAACCCAGAACTCCACAGAGAGTCTTTTTTTTTTTTTTTTTTTTTAATTAAAAATTTAATTATACATTTTAAAAATTTTTTACCAGTTCCCTCCCTCCCCCCTCTTCCCCCTCCCCTTCCCCCAGTGCCTCCCCCCCAATTCCCAGATAGTCCTTTATTGTGTGTGCCTAACTCTCCACTGTGTCCTCCTCTCCGATGACATATAAGGACCCAGTGGCATTTCCATAAGCCCTTTCTCTTGTTCCCCTTAAGCATAAGATCACTACTATGGCTGTCAATCCCTTGCCTCCAGGGGTCTCGGTGCCCTTATCAGATGCTAGACTTTATGAGGGCAACAGTGCGCTGGACATTGCGCAGGGCATGCAAAGTTCCATTATGATTGCTTTGGCCCCAACTATTGTTGAGAATCTTGCAAATCGTTGCTCCTCCCATCCTTTTGCTCTTACAATCTTACCGCCCCCTCTTCCGCAAATGTCCCTGAGCTCCAGGATGGGGAGAGATTAGGCTGTCCTAGTTCTATGTGATTGATATAGAGTCTCTGAAGTTCTGGATTGTGGTTTGTTGATTTTCTTTTGCAGTTTTGCTGCTCCTGCAATTCCCTTCACTCCATTCTGCTGGGCACTGTATGTCACCCCCTGGCCAGAGACAAAAAGCTGTTAAACTGGAGTCTTGTTGTAATAGCACATTCAAGGGTAGATGTAATAAGAGTAGGAAACCTCACTGAGAGAGGGGTCCATCACCCATTTGCAAAATGATTACTTTTTATCTGCTAGACTATATGCCTCCCCTTCTGGTGAGAGCAGGAAAGAACGTCTGTGAACTTAACCAGGTTTCTCATTACTTACTTGCAGACCTTCATGGAGGCCTATTTCTCTGCTGTAACATGGTCTCCTCTCTCTTTGTTTCTGGTGTGGCCCTCCTAACCCATCTCTCTTGTTCATAATCCTTGCAATTACTGTGTTACATAGGTTTACTTTTGAGTGTCCCAATGTGGGCTGGGTGAGTTTGGTACTAGGAGCCAACCTATTAGGGAGTACATACGGCGCTTAATTTTCTGGGTTTGGGATACTTCACTTAATATAATTCTTTCTAATGACATCCATTTCCCAGCAAATTCCAGTAATTCATCATTTTTGATGGCTGAGTAGTACTCCATTGTATAGATGTACCACAGTTTCCTTATCCACTCGTCAACTGTTGGACATTTAGGTTGATTCCATGACTTTGCTATTGTAAACAGTGCTGCTATGAACATGGTCGAGCTTGTGCTATCGAGGCGAACCTTTGCTGCTTGGGGGGTTATTCCCAAAAGTGGGATAGCAGGGTCATATGGCATTTCAATCTTTAATTTCTTTAAGAATCTCCAGACGGCTCGCCAGAGTGGCTGTATGAGCCTGCATTCCCACCAACAATGTAGGAGAGTTCCCCTCTCTCCACATCCTCTCCAGCATTTGTCGTTGTTTGTATTGTGGATTTTTGCCATCCTGACCGGGGTGAGATGATATCTCAGGGAAGTTTTGATTTGCATTTCCCTGATGGCGAAGGAAGTGGAGCATTTTTTAAGATAATTGTTAGACATTTTAATTTCATCCCTGGTAAAGTTTCTTTGAAGTTCCAGGGCCCATTTTTTAATTGGGCCAGTGTTTTCCTTGGAGTTTAATTTTCTAAGTTCTTTGTGCACTCTGGACAGTAGAGCTCTGTCAGATATGTGGTTAGTGAAGATTTTCTCCCATTCTGTGGGTTGCCTTTGAGCTCGTGTGACAATCACTTTATCTGAACAGAAGCTCTTTAATTTCACAAGATCCCAACTGTTGAGAGTTGGTAGCAGTGACTGTGCCATTGGATGTCTGTTTAGGAACTGTTGGCCTAGCCCAACCAGCTCGAGGGAGTTCCCTATCTTTTCAACTATGGTTTTTAAGTCTCTGGCCTGATATCAAGGTCCTTGATCCATTTGGAATTAAGTCTTGTACATGGTGACAAGTACGGGTCCAGCTTTAATCTTCTGCATGTGGAGATCCAGTTTTGCCAGCACCATTTGTTGAAGATGCTGTTCTTTTTCCATTGGATTCTTTGGGCCCCTTTGTCAAAGACCAAATGGCTGTAACTTTGTGGGCTTATATCTGGGTCTTCAATCCTTATCCATTGATCTGTGTGTCTATTTTGGAGCCAGTACCAGGCTGTCTTTATAACTATGGATTTGTAGTATAGACTTAGGTTTGGTATGGTAATACCTCCAGCTGTGTTTTTGTTACTCAGGATTGTTTTGGCTATCCTGGGTCTTTTGTGCCTCCAAATGAACTTTGAGATTGTTTGGTCAACTTCTTTGAAGAATTGCTTTGGGATTTTGATTGGTATAGCATTGAATCTGTATATTGCCTTTGGTAGGATGGTCATTTTTACAATGTTGATTCTGCCAATCCAGGAACAAGGGAGGTCTTTCCACCTTCTGGTGTCTTCTGCAATTTCTTTCTTTAGGGTTTTAAAGTTTTCATTGTAAAGGTCTTTTACCTCCTTAGTTAGGTTTATACCAAGGTATTTCATTTTTTAGGGGTTATAGTAAATGGCATGGTTTCTCTCAAGGCTTTTTCACTTCTTTCATTCTGGGCATATAGGAAGGCCTCTGATTTTTGCACATTTATTTTGTATCCTGCCACCCTGCTGAACTTCTCAATTAGTTCCAGGAGCTTCCTGGTGGAGTTTTTGGGATCACTCAGGTATAAGATATGTCATCTGCAAATAGAGATAGCTTGACTTCTTCCTTGCCAATTTGAATCCCTCTTATGTCCCTTTCTTGTCTTATGGCTTCGGCTAAGACTTCAAGTACAATATTGAATAGAAGTGGTGAGAGTGGACAGCCTTGTCTTGTTCCTGATCGAAGTGGGAATGCTTCCAATTGTTCCCCATTGAGCATAATCCTTGCTGTGGGCTTGTTGTATACAGCTTTTATTATATTGATAAAGGTTCCTTCCATTCCTACTGTCTCTAGCGTTTTGATCATAAAAGGCTGTTGGATCTTGTCAAAAGCTTTTTCTGCATCTATCGAGAGTATCATGTGGTCTTGGACTTTGGACTGGTTTACATGATGAATTACATTTATTGATTTGCGTATGTTGAACCAACCTTGTGTGCCGGGGATGAAGCCTACTTGGTCCCCATGAATGATCTTTTTAATATGTTTTTGAATCCGATTTGCTAAGACTTTGTTGAGAATCTTTGCGTCTGTGTTCATCAGGGAGATCGGCCTATAGTTTTCTTTTTTAAGTGAATCTTTATTAGGTTTTGGGATTAAAACGATATTAGCTTCATAGAAGGAATTTGGTAGTGTTCCTTCCTTTGCTATTTGATGGAACAGTTTAAGGAGTATTGGTGTTATTAACTCCTTAAATGTCTTGTAGAACTCTGTGCTGAATCCATCTGGTCCAGGACATTTTTTGGTGGGAAGATTCGAGATTACTTCCTCAATTTCCTTATATGTTATAGGACTATTTAAATAATTCACAACTTCCTGATTCAATTTAGGTAAGTTGTGTTTACTTAGAAATTCATCCATCTCTTTTGTGTTGTCAAACTTCACAGAGTATAAGTTTTTGAAATATGATGTTATAATTCTCTGGATTTCTTGGGTATCCGTAGTGATAACTCCATGTTCATTTCTAATTTTGTTAATTTGGGTTTTGTCTCTCTTGCTTTTGGTTAGTTTAGCTAGGGGTGTATCAATCTTGTTGATTTTTTCAAAGAACCAGCTTTTTGATTGGTTGATTTTTTCTATCGTTTTCTTAGTCTCGATTTCAGATATTTCTCCCCTTATTTTGCTAATCTCTTCTCTTCTACTGCTTTTAGGATCAGATTGCTCTAGTTTCTCTAAAGCTTTAAGCTGCATTGTTAAGTTGTTTATTTCTGATGTTTCCATTTTTTTGACGTGGGCATTAAGAGCTATGAACTTACCTCTTAGAACAGCTTTCATTGTGTCCCAGAGATTTTGGTAAGTTGTATTTTCGTTATCATTCACTTTCAGGAAATCTTGAATTTCCTTTTTAATTTCTTCCTGAATCCAGTTCTCATTCAGCATCATAGTGTTAAGTTTCCAGGAGTTAGTGCATTTTCTCTTGTTTGATGTGTTGTGGATGTCCAGCTTTAGGCCGTGGTGGTCTGATAGGGCACAGGTTAGAATTTCAACTTTCTTGTATATGTGTAGATTCAATTTGTGGCCCAATATGTGATCTATTTTGGAGAAAGTTCCATGTGCTGCTGAGAAAAATGTGTATTCTTTGGTGCGTGGGTGAAAAGTTCGATAGAGATCTGTGAGGTCCATTTCTTTCAGGGTTTGATTAAGTTCCAAAGTGTCTCTGTTAAGCTTTTGACCTGTTGATCTATCCCATGTAGAGAGGGCAGTGTTGAAGTCCCCAAGAATTATCGTTTGGGGGTTGATTTCTTGCTTTAGACGCTGTAGGGTTTTCTTAATGAATGTGGGGGGGCCCGTATTGGGTGCATATATGTTCAGTATTGTGAAATCTTCCTGGTGAATTGTACCTCTGACTAAAATGTAGTATCCATCCGTGTCTCTTATAATTTTTTTTGGTTTGAAATCCACTTTGTCTGATAGCATAATGGCTACCCCTGCCTGTTTTCTGCTTCCATTTGCTTGTAGAATTGTTGACCAGCCTTTTATTTTTAGAGCGTGCCTATCTTTTGTGGTGAGATGGGTTTCCTGCAGGCAACAGATTGATGGATTGTGATTTTTAATCCAAGTTTGTAATCTGTGTCTCTTGATCGGTGAATTAAGTCCATTAACATTTAGTGTTATAATGGAGAAACTATTGTTAATTCCAGACATTTATTATGTTTAGTAGCTTTTATAAGTATATTGCTTCGCTTTTAATGGTGTTATATTTGCCTTCTGTTCTCCTGGATATGCCTGTTTTTTTCTTCACGCTTGAGTATCATTTCTAGCAGTTTTTGAAGGCCTGGTTTGGTGGACATGTATCCCTTAAAGTTGTCTTTGTGCTGGAAAATTTTTCTTTCTCCCTCGATCATGACTGATAGTTTTGCAGGGTAAATCAGCCTGGGTTGACATTTTTGCTCATTCAATACTTGAAGTATGTCTCTCCAAGCTCTTCTTGCTTTTACTGTTTCGACTGAGAAGTCATTAGTTATTTTAATAGGTTTGCCTTTAAAAGTGACTTGTTTTTTCTCCCTTGAAGCTCTCATCACCAGTTCTTTATCTTGAATGTGGAGTGTTTTAACTATTATTTGCCGCGGTGTGCTTCTATTTTGGTCGTATCTGTTTGGGGTGCGGAATGCCTCTTGTATATGAATGGGCCTCTCTTTTTTTAGATGAGGAAAGTTTTCCTTGATGATCGTTTGAAAAATTTCCTCAGGGGTGGTATTTTGAGATTCTTGCTCCGGTATTCCATGAATACGCATGTTAGGCTTCTTCAGGGTGTCCCATATCTCTTGGATATTTCTCTCAAGTATCTTTTTGGCTTTAACAACCTCTTCCATTGAGCTGGTTAGTACTCCCACTTTATCTTCAAGGTCTGAAATTCTGTTTTCTGCTTCATTAGTTCTGTTGATAAGACTCTCTGTGGCGTTCTGGGTTGAAGATAACTTGTCTTTTAGCTCAGTTTTAAACTCTGCTTGAGTTTGTTTTAACTGTTCTATGCCACTTTTTGTTTCTTGCACTGTTTTTCTCAACTCCTCCAGATGTCTGTTGTGTTGCTCTTCAAAGCGATTGATTCGATTATGTAATTCCTCCCGGATTTCCTCTTTCATAGTATTGAACATGGTAATGATCATATTTTGAAAGTCTTTATCCTGGGTGGGGCTTTCTTGGCCTTTTTCCGCGGGTTTGTTCTTGTTGGAGTCTAACATTATGGGATTAATTTCTTCAGTGGGAAATTTGTTTACTTGAGTGTTGCTTCTCATGGATTTGCACTTTGACTTTGGCATTGTCATTTTAACTCTTAAGATCTCTCAATTTCACTAAACTGAATTATTTGGCCTGGGGTACTGGTGGGCAGGGCCTGAACGGGGACTTACCTAGGGCGCGGGGTGAGGCCCGGGTGGACCGCGCGCGTGTCCTGACCGGCGGAGCGGGGTGGGGCGAAAAGGGAGGATGGGCGCGTAGGCGTGGAGCTATTTAACCGGAGGGCAGCTGGGGCGGGGCCCGGGCGCAGGGGGAGGTGCTCCTCGTCCCTCGGCCCCCCGCGCGGCTCCGGCTGGATGGTGGGAGTCGGAGCCGGGTCCCCGTGGGCTGACCTGGGGGTCCTAGAGCGCGCGTTGAGGCCCGGCTGGATCTCGCGCAGGCGTCCCGACCGGCCTCCACAGAGAGTCTTATCAGCAGAATTAACCAAGCAGAAAACAGAATTTCAGATCTTGAAGATAAAGTGGGAGAATTAACTAGCTCAATGGAAGAGATTGTTAAAGCCAAAAAGATACTTGAGAGAAATATTCAGGAGATATAGGACACCCTGAAGAAGCCCAACATGCATATTCATGAAATACCAGAGCAAGAATCTCAAAATACCATCCCTGAGGAAATTTTTCAAAAGATCATCAAGGAAAACTTTCCTCATCTGAAAAAAGAGAGGCCCATCAATATGCAAGAGGCATTCCGCCCCAAACAGATATGACCAAAACAGAAGCTCGCCATGGCAAATAACAGTCAAAACACTCCACATTCAAGATAAAGAACTGGTGCTGAGAGCTTCAAGGGGAAAAAAACAAGTCACTTTAAAAGGTAAACGTATTTAAATAACAAATGACTTCTCAATGGAAATACTAAAAGCAAGAAGAGCTTGGAGAGACATACTTCAAGTATTGAATGAGCAAAACTGTCAACCTAGGCTGATTTACCCTGCAAAACTATCAGTCATGATCAAGGGAGAAAGAAAAACTTTCCAACACAAAGACAACTTGAAGGGATACATGTCCACCAAACCAGGCCTTCAAAAAATGCTAGAAATGATACTCAAGCGTGAAGAAAAAAACAGGCATATCCAGGAGAACAGAAGGCAAGTATAACACCATTAAAAGCGAAGCAATATACTTATAAAAACTACTAAACATAATAAATATCTGGAATTAAAAATAGTTTCACCATTATAACACTAAATGTTAATGGAATTAACTAACCGATCAAGAGACACAGATTACAAATTTGGATTAAAAATCACAATCCATCAATCTGATGCCTGTAGGAAACCCATCTCACCAAAAAAGATAGGCATGCCCTTAAAAATAAAAGTCTGGGCAACAATTCTACAAGCTAATGGAAGCAGAAAACAGGCAGGGGTAGCCATTATGATATCAGACAAAGTGGACTTCAAACCAAAGAAAATTATAAGAGACACAGATGGAAACTACATTTTAATCACAGGTACAATTCGCCAGCAAGACTTCACAATACTGAACATTTATGCACCCAATATGGGCCTCTCCACATTCATTAAGAAAACCCTACAGCGTCTAAAGCAAGAAATCAACCCTCAAATGATAATTCTTGGGGACTTCAACACCGCCCTCTCAACATGGGATAGATCAACAGGTCAAAAGCTTAACAGAGACACTTTGGACCTTAATCAAACCCTTAAAGAAATGTACCTTACAGATCTCTATCGAACTTTTCATCCACGCACCAAAGAATACACATTTTTCTCAGCAGCACACGGAACTTTCTCCAAAATAGATCACATACTGGGCCACAAAATGAATCTACACATGTACAAAAAAGTTGAAATTCTAACCTGTGCCCTTTCAGACCACCATGGCCTAAAGCTGGACATCCACAACACAACAAACAAGTGAAAATACACTAACTCCTGGAAACTTAACAATATGATGCTGAATGAGAACTGGATTCAGGAAAAAATTAAAAAGGAAATTCAAGATTTCCTGAAAGTGAATGATAATGACAATACAACTATCCAAAATCTCTGGGACACAATGAAAGCTGTTCTAAGAGGTAAGTTCATAGCTCTTAATGCCTACATCAAAAAAATGGAAACATCAGAAATAAACAACTTAACAATGCAGCTTAAAGCTTTAGAGAAACTAGAGCAATCTGATCCCAAAAGTAGTAGAAGAGAGGAGATTAGCAAAATAAGGGGAGAAATATCTGAAATTCAGATTAAGAAAACGATAGAAAAAATCAACCAGTCAAAAAGCTTGTTCTTTGAAAAAAATCAATAAGATTGATACACCTCTAGCTAAATTAACTAAAAGCAAGAGAGAGAAAACCCAAATTAACAAAATGAGAAATGAACATGGAGTTATCACTACTGATACCCAAGAAATCCAGAGAATTATAACATCATATTTCAAAAACTTATACTCTGTGAAGTTTGACAACACAAAAGAGATGGATGAATTTCTAAGTAAACATAACTTACCTAAATTGAATCAGGAAGTTGTTAATTATTTAATTAGTCCCATAACATATAAGGAAATTGAAGAAGTAATCTCAAATCTTCCCACCAATAAATGTTCTGGACCAGATGGATTCAGCACAGAGTTCTACCAGACATTTAAGGAGTTAATAACACCAATACTCCTTAAACTGTTCCATCAAATAGCAAAGGAAGGAACACTACCAAATTCCTTCTATGAAGCTAATATCATTTTAATCCCAAAACCCAATAAAAGATTCACTTAAAAAAGAAAACTATAGGCCGATCTCTCTGATGAACACAGACGCAAAGATTCTCAACAAAGTCTTAGTAAATTGGATTCAAAAACATATTAAAAAGATCATTCATGGGAACCAAGTAGGCTTTATCCCTGGCACACAAGATTGATTCCACATACGCAAATCAATAGATGTAGCTCATCATGTAAACCAGTCCAAAGTCCAAGACCACATGATACTCTTGATAGATGCAGAAAAAGCCTCTGACAAGATCCAATAGCCTTTTATGATCAAAACTCTAGAGACAGTAGGAATGGAAGGAACCTTTATCAATATAATAAAAGCTGTATACAACAAGCCCACAGCAAGGATTATGCTCAATGGGGAACAATTGGAAGCATTCCCACTTCGATCAGGAAATAGACAAGGCTGTCCACTCTCACCACTTCTATTCAATATTGTACTTCAAGTCTTAGCTGAAGCCATAAGGCAAGAACGGGACATAAGATGGATTCAAATCGGCAAGGAAGAAGTCAAGCTATCCCTATTTGTAGATGACATGATCCTATGTCATCACATGAGTGATCCCAAAAACTCCACCAGGAAGCTTCTGGAACTAATTGAGAAGTTCAGCAGGGTGGCAGGATACAAAATAAATGTGCAAAAATCAGAGGCCTTCCTATATGCCCAGAATGAAAGAAGTGAAAAAGCCTTGAGAGAAACAATCCCATTTACTATAGCCCCTAAAAAAATGAAATACCTTGGTATAAACCTAATCAAGGAGGTAAAAGACCTTTACAATGAAAACTTTAAAACCCTAAAGAAAGAAATAGCAGAAGACACCAGAAGGTGGAAAGACCTCCCTTGTTCCTGGATTGGCAGAATCAACATCGTAAAAATGACCATCCTATCAAAGGCAACATACAGATTCAATGGTATACGAATTAAAATCCCAAAGCAATTCTTCAAAGAAGTTGACAAAACAATCTCAAAGTTCATATGGAGGCACAAAAGACCCAGGATAGCAAAGACAATCCTGAGTAACAAAAACACTGCTGGAGGTATTACCATACCAAACCTTAGTTTATATTACAAATCCATAGTTATAAAAACAGCCTGGTACTGGCGCCAAAATAGACACACAGATCAATGGATAAGGATTGAAGACCCAGATATAAGCCCACAAAATTACAGCCATTACCAATGGAAAAAGAACAGCATCTTCAACAAATGATGCTGGCAAAACTGGATCTCCACATGGAGAAGATTAAATCTGGACCCATACTTATCACCATGTACAAAACTTAATTCCAAATGGATCAAGGACCTTGATATCAGGCCAGAGACTATAAAAACCATAGTTGAAAGGATAGGGAACTCCCTCGAGCTGATTGGGCTAGGCCAACATTTCCTAAACAGACATCCAATGGCACAGTCACTGCTACCAACTCTCAACAGTTGGGATCTTGTGAAATTAAAGAGCTTCTGTTCAGATAAAGAGATTGTAACATGAGCTCAAAGGCAACCCACAGAATGGGAGAAAATCTTCACTAACCACACATCTGATAGAACTCTGCTGTCCAGAGTGCACAAAGAACTTAGAAAACTAAACACCAAGGAAACCAATGGCCCAATTAAAAAATGGGCCCTGGAACTTAAAAGAAACTTTACCAGGGATGAAATTAAAATGTCTAACAAATATTTTAAAAAATGCTCCACTTCTTTAGCCATCAGGGAAATGCAAATCAAAACTTCCCTGAGATATCATCTCACCCCGGTCAGGATGGCAATAATCCACAACACAAATAACAACAAATGCTGGAGAGGATGTGGAGAGAGGGGAACTCTCCTACATTGCTGGTGGGAATGCAGGCTCATACAGCCACTCTGGTGAGCCGTCTGGAGATTCATAAAGAAATTAAAGATTGAAATGCCATATGACCCTGCGATTCCACTTTTGGGTATAACCCCCCATACAGCAGAGGTTCACCTCGATAGCACAAGCACGACCATGTTCATAGCAGCACTGTTTACAATAGCAAAGTCATGGAATCAACCCAAATGTCCAACAGTTGATGAGTTGATCAGGAAAATGTGGTACATCTATACAATGGAGTACTACTCAGCCATCAAAAATGATGAATTACTGGAATTTGCCGCGAAATGGATGTCATTAGAAACAATTATATTAAGTGAAGTATCCCAGACCCAGAAAATTAAGCAACGTATGTACTCCCTAATAGGTGGCTCCTAGTACCAAACCCACCCAGCCCATCTTGATACACTCATAGGTACATCTATGTATTACCTACAGTAATTGCAAGGATTATGGACAGGAGGGATGGGGCTGGAGGGCCACACCAGAAACAAGGAGTGAAGTGATCATCTTACAGTAGAGAAAATAGACCTCCATCAAGGACTGCAAGAAAGTAATGTGACACCTAGTTAAGTTCACAATTCGATCCTGATCATTTACAACTAAGGGGGTATGAACTCACCAGAAGGGGAGGGCATATAGTCCAGCAGATTTAAAAGTAACCACTTTGCAAATGGGTGATTGACCTCTCCCATTGCCAATTGCCATATGACCCTGCGATTCCACTTTTGGGTATAAGTATTACATCTACCCTTGAATGTGCTCTTATAATAAGACTCCAGTTTAACAGCTTTCTGTCTCTGGCCAGGGGGTGACATACAGTGCCCATCATGATGGATTGAAGGGCATTGCAGGAGCCACAAAACTGCAAAAGAAAATGAACAAACCACTATCCAGAACTTCAGAGACTCTATATCAACCACCTAGAACTAGGCCAGACTAATCTCTCCCCATCCTGAAGCTCAGGGACATTTGCGGAAGAGGGGGCGGTAAGAGTGTAAGAGCAAAAGGATGGGAGGAGCAATGATTTGCAAGATATTCCACACAAGTTAGGGCCGAAGCAATCATAATTGGACATTGCATGCCCGGCACAATGTCCAACACACTATTGACCTCACAAAGTCTAGCATCTGCTAAAGGCACCAAGATCCTTGGAGGCAAGGGATTGACAGCCACAGCAGTGTTCCTATGCTTAAGGGGAACACAGGAAAGGGTTCAGGGAAATGCCACTGGGTCCTTGTACGTCATCAGAGAGGAGGTCCAGAGGAGAGTCAGGCATGCACAAGAAAGGACTCTGGGAATTGGGGTGGGAGGCACGGGGGAATGGGGTGGGAGGGGTCAGGGGAGGGAGAGCAAGGGATTCGGGGGAAGGAGAAGGGAGGGAGGGAACTGGTGTACCTATTAAGTTTGTATGAGCTGAAATAATAATAAAAATATATTAAAATAAAAATAAATGTCTTTCCCGTGCTCTTTAATATGCTTGTACTCTAGTTATCAGCATAAGATGATACAACTTTGATACAGTGAGGCATTAGTCTTGGTCACAGCCCTTTAAACTTTAAACCTTCCAAAGCAGCCTGTTGGAATCTCCCACCCTCCTCTTCAGTCTGCACATCATCTCGCTCCAAACAACAGTTTTAATTACTGTCTCCACATGTTCTAAACTGTCAGTTTATTTTTCTTCACCTCTTTCCAGATTTGAGTTACATTTATTCATTTATTTATTTATTTATTTATTTATTTATTTATTTATTTATTTATTTGTTTGTTTGTTTGTTTGTTTGTTTTCCAGCATTTTCATTTCCATGATTCTCTGAATGCCTCTGAACATCTTTTGTCCCCACTTGGAAAGGAAAATTGTAATACTATATGAAATTCTGCTTCTCAGTAAAGTGTGGTGGCTTACCTTGCAATCCCAGCACTGTTCTGTTTTCTGAATTCAAGATAAGCCTAAGACACATAACAAGACCACATTGTTTCCAAGATAGGAAGAAAAGAAGGGAAAGAAGATAAGGAGAGAGGGAAGGGAAAGAGAACAGGAAGAGGGAGGGAGAGTAGGATGAGGAAAGAGGGGAAGTAAGAAAAGAGAAGAAAAAAGGAAGAAAAAGAGAGAGAAAGGAAGGAAAGAAGGAAAGAATGAAGGAAGGAAGGAAGAAAAGGGAGGAAGAAAAGGGAGGTAAAAAGAAAAGAAGGAAGGGAAGAAGGGAGGGGGAAGGAAAAATGGGAGGGAGGGAAGAAAAAAGGAAGGAATAAAAGCAAGAGGAATAAACATTTTAAAAAAGAGAAAAAGAGAGAGTTTTTCTCTATCAGTGTCTGACTAGCCAAGGTCAGATTTGCTGCAGCAGAGACTCAACAACGGGAGCATGTCTTGATCATGACACGAATTCTGTTAACCGTTTCTCTCATCGCTCACTGCTCTTTCTCACTCCTGGTCAGTTTTCTAACACTTTCTCCATTCTCATCAAATCTCTCACTGATTCACATGTTTGTTCTCAAAAGGGAACAGAACATAAAAAAAAAAAAAATAAGACTCACCAGCCTATCAGACTGAAAATCTTGTTAACTACCTCCCTGTGCGTGAGTGTTTCCTAACTTATTTCAAAGACAAGGTCTTTTCCCATGAAAGTAAAACCAGTTTCTTCCTGTTTGGATCCCTTGACCTCTGTCATGGAAGAGCCACACACTTATCTCTTCTTTTCTCTGCAGGGGTCATTGCTTCTTCCTTGGTATCCTCCTGTCACACAAAGGTGACAGTCAAGCAGTCAAGCCCAACAGTCAAGCACTGGCCTCGTTAATGTATGAAGAACTGGGTGCAATGCCCCACATTCAGCTGAAAGAAAAAGTTTCTGGTTTTTTTTTTCATTTTTTTGTTGCTTACCTTTGACTTTTATACTCTTCAACATGTCTTAGCTCAAATACTAAATGTCAGTATTTTGAAATAGGCATTTGAAGAGAAATGACATAAAACTGCCTGAGTGCAGTTCTCTGCTTCACCTCTGTGTCTTACCTTAGCCCAGTCATGAAGACCTTTGCCAGATACCATGATGGCTGGCATTTTCAACCACCAGAATCATGAATGAAACAGACTTTATTTTCTTTAAACATCACCTACTTTTCTAGTTACTCGTCTGTGGCTGCTATGAATACATGACCAAACAATTTAGGGAAACTTCTTACAGTCACCTATGATGTTCAGAAGAGCTCATCCCAATGACAGCAGGAACCCAAGGTCACACCACACTCACAGGAAGAGGTGTACTTCCTAGTCTGCCATTCTGCCAATATATGGAACCAGCTCTCTCCATCTTATCCACTTGCTCAAGCGATGGTCCCGCCCACTATGGGCTGGGTCTTCAGTTAGATGACAGGCTTGCTCAGGGTTTGCTTTAATTAAGAAACTTTAAGGACATTTATTTGAACAGATTTTCTTCTCGCTGAATTTTGTACCCTATTTTTCTGAAAATAAGTCTTTCAGTTTGCAAGCATATTCCCTAATTCAGAGGCTTGTATTTCATTCTTTTCATAGACTATTTTGATTTTTTTAGCTTTCATAATGTTCAATAATCTATATACTACTGTATGTATTGTATGTGTAGTGTCAAATTTAACAAGTGTAAACTAATTTGATGCTATGAAGATATATTTTTAGAGCATTCTCCTATTTGATTTTACATTTAGGTTTCTAATCAGTATTAAGTTAACATTCACATGAGAAGCAAAGTATAAATCTCACTGACTCTTTTCACTGTGAGACCTAACTGTCCCAGCCCTGTGCATTGACAGGCTGTCTTGTACAGTGTGGTCTAAATCATATGCCAACAATTGGCTTTCTGGTTTCATGTGGTCCCAACCACTTAATATAGACAATCCTACAAGTCTGAACCTTTTGGACAAGATATGGATGCCACATTAGCTTGCAAAATATAAGTTGTAAGAATTACTTCTATTAGTTACCTTTGTATTGTGACAAAATCCTGGAGACAAGCATCTCGATGCATTGGTTTCTGCTCACAGTTTGAAGGTACAGCCCATCATCATCTTTGAGGTGGCATGTGAAGCAGGTAGTCATGTATCCATCAACAGGAAACAGAGAGGAGAGCCGGTGCTCGGCTCACCTTCTCCCTTGCATCCCACCCAGAACCTCAGCTCAAGGAATGTGCTGCCCACAGTAGAGAGGGTCTTCCCAGCTCAGTTAACTCAATTCCATAAATTTTCCTAGGCAATCTAAAGCCTGTCAAGTAACAATAAATATTAATCATCACATCATCCAAATATAAGTATTCATCATTAATATCTACCCTAAAACCTATCAGAAAAAACCCGCAATTATTTCCAATTGGATAAAAAATTCTCCATGAAAACCAAAATTTTCAAACACTCAGAAAAATCACAAATTCCCTTTCATTATGAGAGATTTTAGTTTACTTCACAAAAGTAGGTGTCAAGAGCAGAAAGGATTTTTTTCTTCTGAAGAAACTATTTATATGTAATTGTGTAATAACCAGAAGATGAAGTAAGTATAAAATTTATAACAAATATAGATAAAACATTTGGTACAATTAGATGAATAAAGCCATTATGGAAGCAAAATCTTAAAGGAGAGGGAAATAAGGGGAAGAAAGATTTTTTTTTAAAAAAGGCAAATGTTTCATGTTGTGGGTAAGAAGGATCACCAGTCTCATCCAGCTATAAATGTTACAACTATGTCAAATCTGTTAAGATTAATCCAGGGGAGCAATAGTGGTATGTAAGGTCCATAGGTAACTCTCTGAATGGGTTCTAATCCCCATCCTATTGTCAGAGAACATATGCTTGATACGTAATCAGGCTATCAAAAACTTTTCTTAACCAAGGGTCAAGAAATCTTGTGAAAGAGGGGGCAGTTAGATTGTGAAAGCCTAAAGGTGGAAACGCATACTAGCAGACAAGACACTCCAGTCATGTCAGGGCTGTTGCACCAGCATCTCAGTGCAATAAGATCTACTATCAGTGTTTGGAGACATTTCTGGTGCAGGTGTTGGAAAAGGAAGAGAAGTCTCCCCATGTCTGAGTTTTCCCACTGAAGAGCTACACAGAGACCTGGTTTCTTACTAGCATGGGTGCCTCAAAGGGAGCCCTATAATCCACACATCCACAGGGACATGCGGGAGGAAGGACATGGCTGGATTGATGAGGGAGGGGAAAGGGGAGAAAGACAGGGGAAGGGGGTTGGTACAAGGGCATAAACCCGCTTTGTTTGTATATGAAAAATTCCCAGTAAAAAGGAAAAGAAAAAAATTTCCTACAATTGTCAAAATTAACATTTAAAAATACAGAGAGAATACATAAGAAACATATTTAAAATTATAGAATGAATACATAAGAAACACAGAGGAAAGGAAAGGGAAAATGGGGGAGGGAGCAAGGGGATCCAGCAAGCGGGGAGGGAGGGGAATGGAGTACTTACCAACTTTGTATGAGTGGAAGAAATAAAAAATAAAATGAAATCTAAAGAAAAGAAACATACAGGAAATTAACAAATTAACAAATTAACAGCAGCAGGCATTGCATGGGGTATGAAATCTTTCTCAGATGTGTACCTTACAATGAAAGAAAGGAAAATTGTCACTGTAAGATAGGTAGGGACTATTCAACTAACAAAAATAAAAACTGGCATGCTACAAAGTACTGGAGAGGCAGAAAAAGTTTACTTAGAGATGCTGGAAATATATAAAGAATTTTTATGACTATTAAACTGATTCAGTCTTTTAATAAATTAGTATTTCTATGTTGTATGACACATTGTTAATAGATGGTCTGAGATGAGAAAACATAAATGGGTCAACAAAATAGTCATGGTTGTTGGCATCAAATGTTTGGAATATACCTGTGAGAATAAGTGCTGAGAGAGTGTGTCTGTGTGTGTGTGTATGTGTGTGTGTGTGTGTGTGTGCAAATGTGTCCACAGGCAAAGGAGGATATTGGATGTCTTAGTCTGTCACTCTCTTTTCTCTTGAGACAGGATCTTTCACTGAGAATGATTTATTTACCACTTATTCACAGTGTCACTTATTTATTTGCTTTTTGATTAGGTTGTTTTATTAGTCCCAATTGTCCTTGTCTTTGTCCCCAGCATGGGGGTTACTGGTGGATGTAGCCACTTCCTGCTTTTAGCATAGGGCCTGGGAATCCAAATCAGGACCTCATGCTTGTAAAACACGCATTCTTTTTCAGGGAACCATCTCTACAACTGAACTGAATTATTAAATGTATCTATTTGAATTATATGAACAATAAAATCGTTAATTTACAGCAACATCACATGTATATCTCAGTCATCTTTGACAATTTTGTGTGTGTTTGTGTGTATGTGTGTGTGACTATTAATGGAGAGAGAGGAGAAAAGCTTGAAGATATATAACATCCTTAAATGTGATAAGTCAATATTTTTATATTTTTTTCAATAGCAAAGTAGGAGACATTCCTGAATAATGAATAACTTTTTCAAATACTTACCAGCAGGAATGTGGTTTTATGGGTCCTCCTGTTCTCCTTTCATGTTCTCTCTCTGTGGGAGAGATCCTTTAGGGGGCCGCTATGAAAGCAGTCAGGATATCCCTAGTTGGTACTGGTGTATGGTTACCTCTCAAAGGATCATAATATGTTTCCTAAGTGGAGTTCCTTTATACATTATATGTTGTTTCTTGTTTTCCAGTCCTCTCAGACAGTGCAGTGTTGCCTCCTTGATATTTAAAACATAGATGCATTACTATACAGTCTATAAATCAGGTAGTTGGTACACTGTTTTGTCTCACTGACCTGTTTATAATGATTTTTTTGTTGTTGATATATTTTCCATGCTTCTCTAATTACTTTGATTTTTAACGGAATGGATGTGTTACTCTCATTACTTAGCACATTATTCTTCTAAATATATTGTAAGCTTTCACTCTTGCTCTAGACAGTATGTCCAGCCTTTTGGCATTCTGACATGATGGCATTTTTTAACACTAGAAAGACAACTCTCACCTTTATGGACAAAAAGATGGTTTATTAAGGATCCAAATATGAGTGACCATGACCCAGGTCACCCCAAATTCCATGAGTTCCATAATGGTGCTAGGTATTTTTTTTTAATTATACAATTACAGAACAAAGAAAGCCATAAACCAAGGCACTTTTCAAAAGCATTGGTAGGGACAGCAGCTAGACAGGTTACAGCAAATCAGGGAAATCTCTTAGAGGCTACAGACGCTATCTGACAACATTCTTGGCCTGTTGGTTGGTAAAAATCAGGGTTCTGGTTGCACATTCCAAAGAATTTACCTAATAGCTAGCGGGATGCTAGGTCACATACAGAGGTGGCTAACACCCAGCTGTCAAGGGAGTTGAAGATAGCCCAGGATAATCTGTCTCTGGACTTGCGACATTCCAGACCTCTCCACAGCATTGATGATCTAATCAGTCAATTAGTCTTGCAGGTGCATCTTCTTTACAGGCACTTACATTTAAATCATCTACAGAGTTCACACTTTAGGACCACGCAACTGAGTTATAAAAATTATCACAAAATACTCATAATAGCTTTAAGTTTATAGCTTTATGTTGAGTTTTACTCACACTTGTCTTAGGTTATGTGTGGCCCATGGGTTATAGGTTAAAAACATCTTGCTGTTTTGATGTCCATAAATACTTCCTAAATTGCCAGAGTGGACATTTTTTTTCAATTGTTTCAAAATATTGCCAGTGTGGATTTTTATTCCTATTACAATTCAGAAGCCCTATGGACATATGGGTAAGCATAAGAAGAGGTAGCATTGCAAACATAGTTCTGTTCAACTCTTAATCTGTAGATCAAGTTTTATTCTTCCAGGTTTTTCTTGCAAACATATCCACATAGAGATTAAAAATATGAATATTAGAACAGACTGATATTGAGTGTCTTGCTTCCTGTATATTGAAAGCTAGAATAGGTTAGCTCTGACATTAGTCTTCCTTTATGTTGATTTTGCACTTGTGACAATATACTGTATTTGACTTCAATAATATCATTTCTGTTGATTGTAAGATTCATTATAAAGAACAGGCTGTTTACAAACTGGTAAATCTGTTGCAAAGTGAGAAGCAGCTCTGAGCTTTTCCTCAAACTTCAGTTTAAGAACAAGTGAAATTTCCAGAGATAACAACCTGCTGAAGTGTGAAAACCATAATCAAGACTGAGGTCTCACCCTCATGCTTATCTATATCTGGTGCATTTAAAGACACCAATCACAGATTGTTCTTATCACAAACATCTTGGCCTGCTCAAGCTGATAAAATTCCACAGTCTAAGTAAATTTGACAAACACCATTTGTGATAGATACAGGTGTCAACTTAACAGTTGCAGGCTGAACTTTGGGCACATCTTTGAAGAACTGAGCAAGCCTTAAGCAGATCTGCAGAAGATTGTCTAATTAATAGGGAAGACCCAGTCCACAGTGGTTGGGAATATTCCCTGGGCAGGTGAGTAGATGAGGGGATCTGGTGTTGGTATGAGCTATCCTGACAAGCTGGACCAAAAGCCGTCACTGGACAATCTTAATCCACAATAAACTCCATTGTTTCTCTAGGCTGTTTTATTAAAAATTTATCACCAAAATTCAGAATAATAATTTGTCATACTTGACATCATGATATCAGCATCTGGTTTGCTATTGAGGAGGAGATTCCTGGAATGCAGATGGCTGATCTCTCCTGAAAAGACAAAAGTGAGCTAAGAGCCTTCCAGGATCTCTCTTTTTTTATTTTTTTTTAATTTATTTCTTCCACTCATACAAAGTTGATAAGTACCCTATCCCCTTCCTCCCTCCACCCCTCCCTGGATCCCCTTTCTCCCTCTCCCCTTCTCCTTTTCCTTTTCTCTGCTCCCTTCCTTTCTCCCAGAACACCCTCCCCCCAATTCCTGGAGCATCCTTCAGTGTGCATGTCAAACTTCCTTCTAAGTCCTCTTCTCTGATGAGGTGTGAGGACTCAGTGGCATTGCCTAGAGCTCTTTTTTGTGTTTCCCTTTAGTATAGGAACACCATTGTGGCTGTTAATCCTTGTCTCCAAGAATCCTAGTGCCTGTGATGCGTGCTTTACTTTGGGGGTTCAATGACATGTTGGTAATTGCGCAGGTCATGCAAAGTCCTATTATGATTACTTTGACCCTAACTCCTATGTAGTGTCTTGCATATCATTACTCCTCCCCATCTTTAGGCTCTTACAATCTTACCATCCTCTCTTCTGCAAATCTCCCTGAGCTTTAGGATATGGAGTGATTAGGCTGGCCTGATTCCAGGTGGTTGATGTAGAGTCTCTGATTTTCTGGATTATGATATGTTGATTTTTTTTTCAGTTTTGCTGTTCCTGCACCACCCTTGGCTCCATCCTGATGGGTATTGGATATCACCCCCTGGCCAGAGATAAAATCCTGTTAAAACAGAGTCTTATTATAAGAGTAGATTCAAAGGTAGATGGAATAAGAGTAGGAGACCACTGGGGGGAGGTCAGTCTCCCATTTGCAGGATGGATTACTCTATGGATTACTCAGACTCTATGCCTTCCCTTTCTGGTGAGATCTTACCCCATCAGACACAAGTGACCAGTAAGGATAGTCTGCGAGCCCAACCAGATGTCTCATTTCTTATTTGCAATCCTTGATGGTGGCTTATTTTCTCTGCTGTAGCATATATCTTTATTTCTGGTGGGGTCCTCCTTACCCTTCCCTCCCTGCTTATAATCTTTGCAATTACTGTAGGTATTACAGAGATTTATCTTTGAGTGTGTCACCAAGTGGGTTTGGTACTAGGATCCACCTATTAGGGTGTGTCTGTGATACTTCACTTAATATAATTTTTTCTAAGTCCATCCATTTCCCAACAAATTTCATTAATTAATCATTTTTGATGGCTGAATAGTATTCCATTGTATAAATGTACCACATTTTCCTTATCCACTATTCAACTCTTGGGCATTTGGGTTGATTCCATGACTTTGCTATTGTAAACAGTGCTGCTATGAACATGGGTGTTCTTGTGCTGTCAAAGTGAATTTTTGCTCTATGGGGAAATATTCCCAAAAGTGGAATAGCAGAGTCATATGGCATTTCAATCTTTAACTTTTTTACAAATTGCCAGATGGCTCGCCAGAGTGGCTGTATGAGCCTGCATTCCCACCAGCAATGTAGGAGAGTTCCCCTCTCTCCACATCCTCTCCAGCACTTGGTGTGGTTTGTATTGTGGATTTTTTTCCATCCTGACTGGGGTGAGATGATATCTCAGAGAAGATTTGATTTGCATTTCCCTGATGGCTAAGGATGTGGAGCATTTTTTAAGATATTTGTTAAACATTTTAATTTTGTCCTTGGTAAAGTTTCTTTTAAGTTCCAGGGCCTATTTTTTCATTGGCCCATTTGTTTCCTTGGTGTTTAGTTTTCTAAGTTATTTGTGCACTCTGGATAATAGAGCTCTATCAGATATGTGGTTAGTGAAGATTTTCGCCCATTCTGTGGGTTGTCTTTGTTCTCGAATTACAATCTCTTTATCTGAACAGAAGCTCTTTAATTTCACAAGATCCCATCTGTTGAGTGTTGGTTGTAATGACTTTGCTATTGGATGTCCATTTAGGAAGTGTTGGCCTAGCCCAATCAGCTCGAGGGAGTTCCCTACACTTTCCACTATGGTTTTTATAGTCTCTGGCCTTATATCGAGGTTCTTGATCTATTTGGAATTAATTCTTGTACATGGTGACAAGTACGGGTCCAGTTTTAATCTTCTGCATGTGGAGATCTAGTTTTGCCAGCATCATTTGTTGAAGATGCTGTTCTTTTTCCATTGGATATTTTGGGCTCCTTTGTCAAAGACCAAATGGCTTTAGTTGTGTGGGCTTATATCTGGGTCTTCAATCCTTATCCATTGATCTGTGTGTCTATTTTGGAGCCAATACCAGGCTGTTTTTACAACTATGAATTTGTAGTATAGACTAAGGTTTGGTATGGTAATACCTTCACCAGTGTTTTTGTTACTCAGGATTGTCTTTGCTCTCCTGGGTCTTTTGTGCCTCCATATGAATTTTGAGATTGTTTGGTCAACCTCTTTAAAGAATTGCTTTGAAATTTTGATTGGTATAGTATTGAATCTCTATATTGGCTTGCTAGGATGGTCATTTATATGATGTTGATTCTGCGAATCCAGGAACATGGGAGGTCTTTCCACCTTCTGTGTCCTTTGAAATTTCTTTTTTTAGGATTTTAAAGTCTTCATTGTAAAATATTTTACTTCCTTGGTTATATTTATAGCAAGGTATTTGATTTTTTTAGGGGCTATAGCTGTTTCTCTCGGGGCTTTTTCACTTTTTTCATTCTGTGCATATAGTAAGGCCACTGATTTTTTCATGTTTATTTTGTATCCTGCCACCCTGCTGAACTTCTTTATTAGTTCCCAGAGTTTCCTGGTGGAATTTTTGGGATAACTCTGGTATAAGATGATGTCATCTCCAAATAGAGATGACTTCTTCCTTGCCAATCTGAATTCCTTTTATCTCCCTTTCTTGTCTTATGGCCTCAGCTAAAACTTCAAGTATAATATTGAATAGAAGTGGTGAGAGTGGACAGCCTTGTCTATTTCCTGATCGAAGCGGGAATGCTTCAAGTTTTTCCCCATTGAGTATAATCCTTGTTGTTGGCTTGTTGTATACAGCTTTTATTATATTGATAAAGGTTCCTTCCCTTCTAGTAAAAGGCGAAAGATTTATACGATCTGAAGAGAAACCAGAGTGGTTCCTTCCATTCTAAATGTCTCTAGGGTTTTGATCATAAAAGGCTGTTGAATCTTGTCAAAACTTTTTCTGCATCTATCGAGAGTATCATGTGGTCTTGGATTTTGGTCTGGTTTATATGGTGAATTGACTTATTGATTTGCATATGTTGAACCAACCTTGTGTGCCTGGGATAAAGCCTACTTGATCCCTCTGAATGATTTTTTGATATATTTTTGAATCTGATTTGCTAAGACTTTGTTGAGAATCTTTGCATTAGTATTCATCAGAGAGATTGGCCTATACTTTTCTTTTTCAAGTGGATTTTGGGATTAAGATGATATTTACTTCATAGAAAGAATTTGGTAGTGTTCCTTCCTTTGCTATTTGATGGAGCAGTTTAAGGAGTATTGGTTTTATTTGTTCCTTAAATTTCTGGTAGAACTCTGTGATGAATCCATCTGGTCCAGGACATTTTTTGGTGGAAAAATTCGAGATTACTTCATCGATTTCCTCATGTTATAGGACTATTTAAAAAATTCGAAACTTCCTGATTCAATTTAGGTAAGTTGTGCTTACTTAGGAATTCATCCATTTCTTTTGTGTTGTCAAATTTCACTGTATATAGGTTTTTGAATTATGACATTATAATTCTTTGAATTTCTTGGGTATTGGTAAGTGATAAATCCATTTTCATTTCTAATTTTATTATTTTGGGTTTTCTTTCTCTTACTTTTGGTTAATTTAGCTAGGGGTGTATCAATCTTACTGATTTTTTCAAAGAACCAGCTTTTTGATTGGTTGATTCTCTTTATTGTTTTCCTTATCTTTATTTCAGATATTTCTCCGCTGATTTTGTAATCTCCTCTCTTCTACTGCTTTGGGATCAGATTGCTCTAGCATCTCTAAAGCTTTAAGCTGTGTTGTTATTTATTTGTGATGTTTCTATTTTTTTTGATGTAGGCATTAAGAGCTACATTGTGTCCCAAAGATTTTGATAAGATGTATTTTCATTATCGTTCATTTCCAGGAAATCTTGAATTTCCATTGTTATTTCTTCCTGAATCAAATTCTCATTCAGCATCATAGTGTTAAGTTTCCAGGATTTAGTGTATTTTCTGTTGTTTGTTGTGTTGTGGATATCAAGCTTTAGATCATGGTGGTCTGATAGAGTGCATGCTAGAATTTCAACTTTCCTGTATATGTGGAGATTCATTTTGTGGCTCAACATGTGGTCTATTTTGGAGAATGTTGTGTACTCATGAGAAAAATGTGTTTTCTTTTGTTCGTGAATGAAAAGTTTGATAGAGATCTGTAAGGTCCATTTCTGTAAGAGTTTGATGAAGTTCCAATGTATCTCTGTTAAGTTTTTGACCTGCTGATCCATCCCATGTTGACAGGGCGGTGTTGAAACCCCCAGAATTATCATTTGGGGGTTGATTTCTTGCTTTAGATGCTGTAGTGTTTGCTTAATGAATGTGGAGGAGCCCGTATTAGGTGTATATATATATTCAGTATTGTGAAGTCTTCCTGATGAATTGTACCTGTGACTAAAATGTAGTATCCATTAGTGTCTCTTATGATTTTTTTGTTTTCAAGTCCGCTTTGTCTGACAGCATAATTGCTATCCCTGCCTATTTCCTGGTTACATTAGCTTGCAGAATTTTTGACCAACCTTTTATTTTTAGGATGTGCCTATCTTTTGTGGTGAGATGAGTTCCTGAAGGCAGTAAATTGATCAGTTGTGATTTTTAATCCTAATTTGTAATCTGTGTCTCTTGATTGGTGAGTTTATTCCATTGACATTTAATGTTATAATGCAGAAATTACTTTTAAAACCGGATAATTTTTATGTTTAGTGGCTTTCATAAGTGTATTATTTGGCTTTTAGGTTGTAGTGGTATTATATTTCCCTTCTGTCCTCCTGGATACGCTTGTTCTTTCCTTCAAGCTTGAGTATCATTTCTAGCATTCTTTGAAGGCCTGGTTTGGTAGACATGTAAGCCTTCAAATTGTCTTTGTGCTGGAAAACTTTTCTTTCTCCCTCAATCATGACAGATAGTTTTTCCAGGTATATTAGTCTGGGTTGGCATTTTTGCTCATTCAATACGTGAAGTACATCTCTCCAAGCTCTTCTTTTTTTTTCTGTTTCCATTGAGAAGTCATTTGTTATTTTAATAGGTTTTCCTTTAAAAGTGGTGAGTCTATTTTCGTCATATCTGTTTGGGGTGTGGAATGCCTCTTGTTTATGGATTGGCCTCTCTTTTTTTAGATGAGGAATATTTTCCTTGATGATAATTTGAAAAATTTCCCCAGGTGTGGTATTTTGACATTTTTGCTCTGGTATTGCATGAATGAGCATGTCAGGCTTCTTCAGGGTGTCCCATAACTCTTGAATATTTCTTTCAATTGCCTTTTGGCTTTAACAACCTCTTCTACTGAGCTGGTTAATACTCCCACTTTGTCTTTAAGATCTGAAATTCTATTTTCTGCTTCATTTGTTATGCTGAGAAGACTCTCTGTTAGAGTTCTGGATTGAGAATTACTTGTCTTTTAGTTCAGTTTTAAACTCTACTTGAGTGTGTTTTAACTGTTCTATGCCTAATTTTGTTTCTTGAACTGTTTTTCTCAACTCCTCCAAGTGTCTGTTATGTTCCTGTTCAAAGTGGTTGATGCAGTTATTTAACTCCTCCTGGATTTCCTCTTTCATAGTATTGATCATGGCAATGATCATACTTTGAAAGTTGTTATTTTAGGTCAGGCTTTCTTGGCTATTTTCTGTGAATTTGTTCTAGTTGGAGTCTATCATTATGGGGTTAATTTTTTCAGTGGGAGATTTGTTTTTTTGGGTTTTGTTTCTCAAACATTTGCGCTTTGATTTGGGCATTGTTGTTTTATCTCTTAAGATCTTCTTTCAATTTCTGCATGTTTTTGACTGAATTGAATTAACTGGTATCACTATTCTCTGGCAGTTATTACTAATGTTTGCCTTGGTGTTGGTTACACTGTTGTTATTGTTATTTCCTAGATGAGGCTATGAGACTGTTAGTACATCAATTAAGTCAGGTTTAGTGGATGAAGGTGAATATTAGTATGGTAGCACACTTTTACGATTTAGTACCTTGGTAATATGTGAGGGTGAGTGGTATAGTCTCTGAAGTTGTATATGTTTTGGGGTTGGCTATAGTAACTAATAATTGAAAGGAGGGTTTACTTATCTTTGTGATGGATGTGAAGAATCTCTCCCATGTGATAGGATGAATTTAGAGGACTTCAGGTGTATGGCCTTTGTCCCCTAGAGCTTTGCTTGGGTGTTCTTTGAACTCTGTTTAATTCTGATGAAGAGTGTGTCCTCACTGCACTGCGAGCAGTGCCAGTCAGGCAGCTGGGCGGAAATGGCAGAGGTGCTGGGGTGCAGATTGTCCTTGCTGGACTGCGAGCATCCTGGAAGGGTGGATAGAAAGGGCAGAGGTGCTGGTGGTGGGCGCAGTTAACCTGGGGACCTGGGGTGTGGCCTAAGGACCTGTCCCATCCTGGAGCAGAGCCTGCTCAGACTCTGGTGAAAGGAGCTGGGATGAGTTAGTAACCTGGAGTTTGGGGGAGAGCAATGGGTATATAATTCTTCAAAATATTGAGAATCAGAAATATATATAGCATTTTATTTTATATTATTTTATTTTGTGGGAACTTTTTACAATTATAAAAAATTATTTCCCACAATTTTAGTATATATATGTAATAATTTAACAGTGTAACGGGCGCCCATGGAGACTCTCGTGGGCGGGGATAAGCTGGCGGGAACTCAATAGCACAGGCTGCGGGAGTCAGGCGAGTGGCAATGCAGGATCTCTGGCTCCTAGGCTCTCAAGCTTGTGGCTCATATATTATAAGTATCAGGCTGCTTATATACCCCACCGGGCATCCCATAACTCCCAGCATGAGTCTTTGCTGAGTTGTCCTGTCCGGATTGGTCTTCTCAGCCAGGCGGTTTAACAGCACCAATTGTCTTTGCTCTGGAGAAGGTGTAGTCTCTTGAGATTTGTAGTCTTGAGAGATTTGTATACCTAGCAGGAGGGAAGAGTCGAAGGAGTCTCTCTGTAGGAGGGATGGAAGCCTCTGTAGCACAATCATTGTCATTCCTCCTACATATATGCATGTAATTTTATCACTTATTAAAGTTGTGTGCAAATTTATATAGTAAGGAGATGGACACACCTGTTTATTTTTACATAATGAGATTAATCTTGGCTGAATATCCAGTACTACAAGATGTAGCTCATCTTGGATTTTTTAATCTTTTATTAGTATGATTGATAATGGTTTTCCAAAATATAGCTGGTCCATAAAGAATGGGAAATTTGGCTCTTTTATCAAATGACAAAATCCCAGTTAAATTTCAAGACCTACAAATAAACTGTAAAACAAAAGGGAAGGAAAGGAATAATGAATTTCTAGAAAATATTGCAAAATAGCGATCTGTTAATTACCTAATAAAATAATTATACTAATGATGGTCACTGAAAGAGAAGTAGGAAGAATTAAGATGTAGGAAAAATAATGTGCAAATGAAACAAAAATAAGAGCAGATGCAAAGATCTTGAAGGCATATCAGAATTCATAATACAAAATGTTGCAGTCCACCTGCATGGTTGCTGATAAATGACCATCACACAGCTTAAGGGAACAAGGAGTTTATTTTCTTATGACAGTCTAGTTACAGTTCTCAGTCTAGCTTGACGGGAGAGCACACACCAACACCAAGGCCGAAGGAACTGGCCACACCATCACTGCATAAAGGCTGAGAGATGGACAATCCTTAATTGCCAGACCAGCATGTCTGGCCAAGTGAACAGAAGGATGCCAACTCTCTCAACCAGCTCTCTGTGATTTATACAGGGCCTAATCCCACCCACCATGGGCTGGGTCTTCCCCATCAGCTAGACAATGTCCTTCAGGTTTGCTCTGGGCTTAACTCAATCATCAACTCTCTACAACTGTGCCCAGAGCTCAAACCCTCAACAGTCAAGTTGATACCTGTGCTTAACTATGACACTCCACCCCTTGTCAACTTGACACAAAAACAATAGCACTTTTATTTTTTTATTTTTTATTTTTTTATTAATTTTTATTTATTTATTCACTTGTGCGCATGTGCGCATGTGTGTGTGTGTAGAACCACGGACGAATTCGGAAACCGCCATGGATGCTTCCACCTCCTCCTTGTTTACTCCACCCCGGGATTCACAGGCTCCGCTCTACCAGGACCAGAAACGCAGGCCGCCCTGCTTCTGCCTGGCATCTATATGTGCGGTCTAGGATCCGTGGGGTCTAGGATTACGAACTCATGACCTTCCACCTGCAAGGCAGAGGCTTAAGCCCTGAGCCACCTCTCTAGTCCCAACAATAGCACTTTTAAACTGTAACCTTTCCTTGTCCCCACAGATAGTAAAAGTTATCTTTAAAAATATAAATATGTTTCATGGACAAATTTAAAATGTTCTCTCATTAAAAGTTCAGTTCCAACATTTTAAAAGTTCAAAGTTCTTAACCTTCTTAAATTAGAAATAGGTTAAATACTTTGAAACAGACAAAACATTAAAACAGAACGATTTTAAACAATAAGAAAATATTAAAAAGATCAAAGTCCAAAAAAAAAAAACATATCCTTTACTTTAATGTCCATCTTCTGTTGCTCATCATGTAGTCAAGGCAGCTCAAAGATTCTAGGCATTCCCAGTCTCTGTTTGCAGCTTTAAGTTGTAAAAGCAGAGTTCCTCTGAACCAGGCTGAATCTCCACTCACAGTTGTCCTCAGCAGCAACCCCACAGTTCTGGCATCTCAAACAAAACTCTGGGTTCTCCTCTGCAGCTTTAAGCTTCACCATCTCTTGCAGGAACTCTAAGTCTGCCACTTGGTGCTAAGCTTTTGCTGCTCTCCACAAACTCCTATCAACTTAACTGTACACCAAAACCAGTATCATCTGAGGGACGCTGCCTGATTCTGAAGCAAGGTTGAAACATCGCTTAGTCCACTGGAGTTACAGCTGTACCAACTTAACAAGCTGATGCTGGAAAAGCCTCCTTTCTAGGCAGCCAAAATCCAAAGGGAAGAAATCTCTTTAATTTGGGCTTTCAACCGCTGAAGGAATTTGAGTTTTTAAACCACAAACTTGCCATACGGTGGTTTTCATGGTTTCCACCATCCCAGTGCACGTCACTAGATTTTCCTTCACTGATACTCATTTCTCCACAGCAGCAAATATTCTGCTGCCTGCCCTTTGCACATCCAAACCTTTAAGGCTGCCAACAAAGCTCTCTTCTGTCAAGCAAACCAGTACATCATCTTTAAATTCAGCTTTAACAAAGTCCTTGTTCCCCTCCTCAGAAACTGGGCTCAAATAATTCATTATGCTCTCAGCATCGCAATTTTTCATATGGCCCACCAAACTCTGCAGAAAGGTATTGGTAGTCCACAAAGTCAAAATCTTCAAAGATTTCAAACTTTGTCCAGCAAAACCATTCAAAAGCCATAGAGTCCACATAATCAAATTTACCAGCAACACCCCACTTCCTGGGTACCAAATTCTGTTGCAGTCCACCTGCATGGTTACTGATAAATGACCATCATGCAGCTTAAGAAAACAAAGAGTTTACTTTCTTACAACAGTCTGGTTACAGTTCTCAGTCCAGCTTGATGGGAGAGCACACACCAACACCAAGGCCGAGGGAACTGGCCACACCATCATTGCATAAAGACTGAGAGATGGACAATCCTTACTTGCCAGACCAGCATGTCTAGCCAAGTAAACAGAAGGATGCCAACTCTCTCAACCAACTCTCTGTGATTTATCCAGGGCCTATCCCCATCAGCTAGACAATATCCTTCAGATTTGCTCTGGGCTTAACTCAACCATCAACTCTCTACAACTGTGCCCAGAGCTCAAACCCTCAACAGTCAATTTGACACCTGTGCTTAACTATGAGACAAAAATATAAGTAATAGAAAATTTCACCAGAGGATGTCAAGAATACGCTTGACAATGCAAAAAGTGAACACTAGAATACAGGGTGATCTGTAATGATTAGTCAGAAAAAGAACAAGAACTATGGGGCATGACACTATTCAAGGAGATGTGCACACTGTGAGACTTACAAGGAAGAAGAAAGGCAGAGAATCAGACATTTTTAAAGAAACATTGGCCAAAACCTTTCAAACTAAAGAAGGAAATAGCAAAGTGAAGAATGTCAACGATTTACAATGAAAATAATACTCAAATATGTCTACTATATTATCTTTTTTATCTTGTTGAGATTACCAAATATCTGATAAAATCAACTTAAGGGAGGGATAATTCATTTTGTCTCACAATTTCAACTCATTTTAATGGAAAAGACAAAAAAAATCTTATAGGAGTTTTTCCAAAGTGATTTTAAATCAAGCCAAGTTGTCAGTGAAGGTTATCTACCACATCCTACTGGAGCATGTTGTAATGAGACAGTCCAATGTTATGTGCAAAGCAAGAGTCTTACTCATAAATAAAAATGGTAATAAACTTTGATTATGTGATTTCCTGAATGATTTTTGTACACTCAGTAGAAATCTTACAGGTTAGAAAGAATGCAAAGTGAGGCAATTCAAATGCCTGGAGAAATGAAAATGTTAAAATAGTAATACTGTGTGTCACAAACTCATGTTCAAGATGGCGAACTTAAGACTTCTGCCAATTAAAAATATGCTGAAGTACATCACTACATGAACACCCCTATAAAAGTATCAGAGTCAGTCTTCAAAGTTAAAAGAAAAGTTTGCCAGACACCCACACAAAACACATGAAAATATAAAGTTCTCTGATAAAGATAAAAGGACTGTACAATACAGCACACTAAAGTATTGCAATGTTGATGCAATTTAAACTTTATTTTGGATATGTATGCATGCGTTCATGTGTGCTTGCATGTGTGTGTATCGGAGGGCACTGTGTGATACTGTGGAGGACAAAGGGTCACTTCTGGAGTCATCCTGGATTGCTTCTACCGGCTTTGCAAAGTTGGTAGAGAAGTCCTTTTTTTTTGTTTGTTTTGATATTGTTTATTCCATTCCTTCAATAGTTCTTTTTTCCTCCCACTTTTTTTTCTTTTTGCTAATCATACAAACTTAATAGGTACCCCCATCCTCTCCCTCCCACCTCCTTTCCCCTTAGTCATCCATTCCACTCTTATCCCTTCTCCCTTCCTTTCAGACCCCTCCCTCCCTCCTCCTCTCCCAGTGTCTCCCGTTTCCTCCCTCCCATCCCTTGGAGCATCCATTTATGTTGATGCTGAATCTCCTTCTGAGTTTCCACCCTAGGGAGGGTTCAGGACTCAGTGGCATAGCCCAGGTCCACTTCTTGGGCTGCCTCTTAACAAGGGAACTCATTTATGATCCTACTGCCTGGAGCTTTCTCCCATGTGATCCATGCTCAACTTTGGGGGGTCACTGACATGTCAACCATTGTGCAGGTCACACAAAGTCCTATTATGGCTATGGCAGCCCTAACTTGTGTGGAGTATCTTGCATATCATTGGTCCTCCCCATCTTTAGGCTTACAATCTTGCCACCCCCTCTTTTGCAAGGTTCCCTGAGCTTTAGCAAGGGAAGAGATTTGGCTGGTCTGGTTCCAGGTGATTAATGTAGGGTCTTTGGTGTTCTGAATTGTGGTTTGTTATTGTTTTCAGTTTTGCTATTCCTGCACTGCCCTTGAGAAGTCGTTTTTAATGGTGGGATAAATTTATAGAACCAACTCTAATAGTACAAAATTGTAGTGAATGCAAAATGTGATAGCATAAATTTTAGTATCAATGACAAAGTACAGGAAATAGAAATGTATATTAATAGTTTACTATGTCAGTTAAGTCTGTATTGTTTGAAATATGGTGCTGAACATTTAAGATATTTATTTCACTCATAAAATTCCCTATGGAGCATACATGAAAAAAATCAAGCTTTAATCACCATAACAATCAAATCACAGAGAAGAACAAGAAGTCAAACAAAGGATGAGTCAATATGTAGAGAAAACATTTTTTAAAGTAGCAATAGAAAGCCCACTCTACTAATAATATTTTAAGTAAATTCCTAGGATGAAAGACACATATTGACTGAATTTATTAAACAGATGAAAGATAAAAATGAATTCTGCCTACAAGAGATTCATGATTGATGATCATTTCAGATATAAACATACTGAATGTGATACTATATCAAAGAGACATTTACTGAGCATGCAACCAAAAATGGAACAGAGTAAGACATACTTACATAAATAATATACTAAAATAAGTATATACTTATGTAACTATTTGAGATAAATAACTTTTTCCAGAGAAAAAACATCACAGTAATTAGTGCAAAGATAATTAAAGTGTAAAAGTTAAGAACACTCTATTACAAAAGAGGAATATTTCGGAACTCCTCTTTTGAGAATAAGGTCTTATACCAGTGAGCTGCACTGTTGTAGATAAGTTCACAATCAAACACCTCATCAGAACAAGGCATTTTATTCTTGCCTTACAATTGTCCAGTTGTAATTCTTAGTACAGCTTTGCAAGATAACGCATACCAATACCAGGAGCCAAGGGAACCTGCCAGAACATATTCATAGAACTACTGAGAGAGAGGGACGGACGTTCTTCACTTTCCAAACAAGCATGTTTACGGCCAAGTATACTATAGAATGCCATCTTCCTTAGCCAGCTCCCTCCACCTGGTCCTCCTGCCAAGGAACTATTCCCACACATCCAGGCTTGGGTTCTCCCCATCAATTAGAAACCGCTTGCAGCCTTGCTCAGAGTTTAACTTTAATTCTTCACAACTGTGCCCGAAGTTTAAGTCTTCAGTTGTCAAGTTGGCATCTTTATGTAACTATGATAGAAGTGATGAATAAATTGAGCTTCACTGATCAGGTTGAAATGTGGAAATCAGTTCTTCTAAGAATATAAAGTGACATGCAGCATTCATGGGGACGGCATTGTGTCTTCAACCTAGTGGAGGAAATAAAACCCAAGTCAGTTAAAATAAGCCAAGAAAAAAAATAATGCAAACCAGAAAGAATACTTGAATATCACTACAGACAAAAATCTCTGAGAATCTGCATTTGGATGGCAGAATGAAACAAGAAACAGTCATTTAATATAAAAGCAGGCTAAGCTCAAATTCAGTTCTGCTTTTTGACAACTACTTGCTTCAGAAAACTTTAGAAAAGGGTGTTTTTACAAAGGCATGAATATGAAATAACTATATTTCTGTGAAGGTCAATATCAAAGAATTACGTGTAAAATATACAATTTAACTATGTCAAATCACATACCTCAATATAGATTGGAAAATTCAGCTATACAAGGATGATTATAGCAGACACCACAGGAAGACCTATTTTTACAGTATTCTTGATATATAATGTACACAAAATAAAATTCATCTATTTACAGTGTAGTATAATCTCCTGTTTATAATAATCACCAACATTAAAGCTAAGTTTCCTTGGTATATGTGTAGAGGCCCAAAGGTGACTTCAGAAATCATTCTGTATCACTCTTATTGTTTTGCTCTGGGGTTTCATAGGTTCCTCCTTCCAGGGCCAGATTTGCAGGCCTTTGCCATTTCCATTAGCATTTTATTTTCCTGTGGGATCTGGCTATCTGAACTCAGGTCTTTTTAATTGCCAGGCAAAGATGTGAACCCTGAGCCATCTCTCCAACCTAAAACTCAGTTTCTTTCTCCTTCAAATGAACTCTGTACTGATTAGTGGTCATGTCAATTCCTCTATCTCTGTGCCTCTAGGCAAGCACAATCTTTTTATCTCTGTCAGTGCCTATCAATTCTTAATAGTTCAAGAAATACAATCATATTTAATATGTATTGTGTTACAAGTGATGAATATCAAAAATCTAATATTAAGTAAAAAAAAAAACCTAGATACCCAAATATTGTTGTGCTTTTGGGCTGTTTATGACATTTCAATATTTGTTTTTGAAACATGATCATAATCTGAACAAATAACATAATTCACTTTAAGACTGTCATCTGTGGTTGATGAAGCATAAAGTTACCTGACTTCACATGCCTATATTTATTCAGGAAGCTTATATTTACAAATATAAGGTTTTCGATATTTACAATCTTCTGTCATAAAACCAGCCGAGTATAACATGACACAGTTATGTCCTTCATGAAATGAGTCTCTTGTGCTATAGTGGGAGAGACAGATAATCCAATTATATTCAATGGGCTTATGTCTGAAGGCAGTGCATTTTTGAGTCACAAAAATGATACAAAAATGGAGAAGGTGTTTTCATTAAAAGAATTAGGACTGGTTTTTATGAACATGGAATTGTACATTCTTTCATATTTACATGAATATTTCGTTGATTTAAGTATCCTGCATTCAGCTAACTTTTTGAATATTATTGCTCTTAATTTTTCCTTTCTACATATTTTCTCTTCAGCATTTCACTTTTATAAAACCTTACTTTGGTTTGAAAGTTGAGTTATTTTTAAACATCCATGAATGATCTTTACTTTTACGAATTATTCCAACCCATGAGATAGAAAAGTAGGATTGTAGAAATGTCTATAAGAAAACAAAAAATGCCATTACAATAGTATTCATTGTTTCTTAAAATGAAAGTAGTGTATTAGTTTATAGAATCCGTTTATCAATATATTAATGTAAAATACCTTGCATATGGCCGGAAACATTATGGATGCTTCTAATTTTGTTTTAAAATTACCTGTCATATGTTTATGCTTAGTAGATACATTCTTCTTACATGTGTAAACAGTTTTAAGATAGGTTCATGTAATTCACCAGATGCACTAATACTAACTTAGGAAAACTTATGTAAGATTCGATATGATGTGTTTTAAGCTCTTCAGATACTGTCCTGAGTCAATCTAATTTCTTACTGTTTATCAGAGTAGGAGCTTTTCAAAAATACTTTATCCTGTGTGTGTACATGTGTGCCACAGCACAGGAGGAGGTCAGAAGAATACATGCTCTATGTGTGTTCCTGGGATCCCATACATGTGGTCAGGATGGCAGCAAAAATATTCTCTCTGGCATAGTTGGGCTTTAGAAGGAAATTGATGACTTGCTAAGGAAGAGTGAGTTACATAGCCACCAAGAAGTTTGCTTACTGGGCACCACATTACTGTGTAAGTAGCTAAATGTCTGCTATTGTCTATCTCTGTACTGGTGCATTACTGTCCAGGCTCTGTGGATTTGTCTGCCTTGGTTATGGTGATAAATACAACTAGAAGCTTTGGAAGTAAAATATGAACTGCTAGAATTCTACAATGGGACAATGTAGAAAGCATGTGGAACTTGAAGACTGGTGCTACAGAGTGGCAGAATATCTAAAGCTCCTTACTCAATAGAAGCAAAGACCTCAACATACCATTTCCCAGCAACCAAGCAAGCACAGGAAGGTCCTGTGAACTCATGTCTCTATGTGGAAGAGAATCGCACCGTAGTTCTGTGTAAGCTGAATGCTTGGGACAGACTGATCTGTCAAGAGATTTGACAGTGTCAGCTGTCTAGAACAACCCTTCTCCTTCTTGTCAGGGGACAGGGCCTGGAGGTGGGACCCCCATGAATTCAAATGTCCTAGGTACCTCTCTTTGTCTCTGAGAATGATCTTTGCTTTTAAAAATTTGTTGCCTCCATCCATAGAAACCAGGTGTAGTGGATTCTTGAACATCAAATTTACAGTGAACATAAGGAAACTATAGGTCAATGCAATAATGCACAGGGTGAGCAAGTTAAAAGGCACCAAAATGAAAATGGTAAAATCTGACAGTAGTGAGATGAAGGCTCATTTTTAATAACAAAATTCAGATAAACGGTTTTAAGAGGGGTATGAACAGAAGAAAACAGGGATAACAAGAGACATTTGGGATACTGAAAATCTTGTTTTAATGATCTACCTATAATTACCTCGATCTTTTTCACTTTCTGATCAAACCAACCACCACATGACATTATAGCTTTCTTTGTGCATGGTGAAATTAGACAGCATTGTTGATTTTCAAATGAACCCATTTGTATAAGAATGGTTTTCCACAGAAAACAAAAAGTCACTAATCATTCACTACCAGTATACAAACAAATATAAAAACGTGAAAGTCAAACAATAATTTAACAGACTTGAAGATAAATGGAATGCATTATATAGACAATAAATAAACTCTATAGACATGATATTGATAGATAAAAAGTGTAACATACTGTCTGAAACAAAATCTTACCAATTCTTTTTCACTGTCCATATAGAGCAGAGTAGAGTTTATAGAAGTACAGGATACCATGCTCTCATTCCACATTTTTCTTCCCACACCAAAGTAATAACAATTATGGGAATATGCTAACCACGTCCTTAAACAGTAGTCACAACGTAATGGTGAAGAAATATTGTGGTTTATTTTCTGGAATTTTAATGTTAAAAATTAATTTGCATGCTTAAATGCATATATACAAATCTGTGTATGTATAATAAATCTATATGTAGAAGTCTATAATGTAGAAATAGTGCATATGAAAGAAAAATATTATTCTAGATTCTTATCGTGTTAGGAAATTGAAGTCAATTAGCAAAAATATTATACGACTATATTAAAATGAGTATTTGTTATTACTGTTAGACCAAAAGGATTTAATTTCTGTATTATTTATTTGTGACCATGTGGGATTCATATTTTTAGATCATTCTGTTATAAGAAATCTATAATTATTTTTCATATTTTACATTAGAAACAAAAGCATAATCTATGGAAATATCAGGTTTTGAAAATTTATGGTGTACCTTTCTGGGTTCTTACCAGGGAGGAATTCATCTGCTCCTTTATTATAGTATCTAGAAAAGAATTAAAATATGTCTTGTAAAAATTCACATGCATATCATCTTAACAATTTTACTTTCTTAATTTGAAATTTATGCATTGCTTTGAATGAGAATAATGTGAGAGAAAATCTTATATGGCTAAAACATGAATAAAGTCATGAAAAAGTTGAAGAAACGTTGTTTCCATGTGAGCCCAAAGTCAAAATTTCAGTATCTTGTACTTCGCAACCTGTGATCCCACCACTTTCAAAACTGAATTCATACTTCTCAGTAAAGTTGGTCATCTTTGTTATTTCTTTGACAAGGCACTTAATGTATCATAACACATTTTCTATCGTTCTTCATTGAAATTTGTGGATTGGAGGAAGGTTTTTGAACCCCCCCAAGTCAAAATTATTAACTCTCTGAAGTTAATACACAGATGATTTTTAGTACATAGAGGAAGAAGTGAGAATCTTCTGCTTTGCCCTTCTTGGATAGAAAATATTGTGACAAAAATGACAACAGCAGTTAGTAGAATTAGGATTGAAATTGCTAGCACAGTGTGAAATTCATTCTCCATTGTAAGTAGAGCTTGCAGTATATTGCTGCTAAGCTGTCTGTGAGAAAAACTTTTTCTCATAATTACTTACAGTCTGGAAGCAAGAAGCCCACTCTTGTTAGCAAAATCATGCATGAGCCGCCTAGGATGCCAGTGATCACTTTCCATGTTGTCAGTTGAGAGTCTAGAGTAACAAAGTGGAGGGTACAGAGGTGTTCCTCACTTCTCAGTCTCCCAGGGCTGCCTTCCACCTTCTCATTCTTGGGTCAGTTCATCCTGACATCAACAATTGCTCAATGGAACTGAAAACCCCGGTTCTTTGCTGCTCCAATTTCATCCCTGTTTCTTCCCTCAAGGCTCAATGCTGCCTTGTTCATCTTAAAATAATTGCTCAATTGCTTAACGATTGCTCTTACTAATTTGACAAATTTATTTTGTCTACCTCTCTCATGTCATAGGTGTGTCTCCTCATTTATCCTCCCCTGCTTAAGTTTTCCAAGCTGTTTCTCTGGACCAACTATGTATGTCCTTCTAGCAATCCCTACCTTGGGATCACATCTGTTCACTTGTCTATCCCACCTGCCCCAGTCTCTAGCTGGAGGACAGCCAGTTATGTCCAGAATCTTTGAAGATATCTCCTCTTAAGTACTGAGAAACATTTATAGTCATCTGATTCCTGGATAAATAGTGATAAACTGGTTTTTTTTCACACAGGAGAATTACTAACTTCCTAATCACTTAAACTAAGAAATTTACTAGAATATTTTATAACAACATTGAACTTTATATCTTTAATTTCATTATGTCAAACAGAAATCTCTACAGGTCAAAATGTTCTTACAAATTTTTCTATAATCTTATCATGTATTGGTAAATTATTTAAGAAATTATGAATAAAACAGAAATTAAACAACCTTCATACTATATGTAATGTTCTAGTAAGTGATACATATCTGTTGGGATCTAAGTCAATGATATTATAGAGGAAATAAACAGAAAGAGATAAATTATCCTATGGTAGTTAAGGAAGGAGCTGAAAAGATATCAATGAATGTATTGTGACTATTCAGTGGTTGTTCCTTCTAAGACCAGGAGTGAAGATGTGTTGTGACAACATGTATCTGCCACTGTACCTTCTCTTTTGCCTCTGACAGACTGCTTTCTGTGTCGGAAGTGAGAGGTTCTAGGAAACTTCCCACATCGTTGCTCTGCTCTGTCATAGATATGCATTGCTGGTGTTGTGATCCAAAAGATTCCATTTCTATTTGAATAACTTCTTGCTTGTTTACTTTATGTTTGTTCTCCTTTTTTCTGGACATTTTTCCCCTGAAAATACTGGAAGAGGGTCAGCTGTCTCGATAGTCTCTTTTTTGATCTACAACTTCTCTGGGGCCAAATATAAAGAAGGGCAAAGGGATTGTTAACATCACTGAACCAATGAATGATAAACATACTGAGAAAATGCAAGTCAGACATTCTCAAGCTTGCTGAAGTTTTTGACCCTTCCTTGTTATGTAAAATATCAATTCTATTTTCCTTTAGTAAAGTTTTACTTAATTTTCTACTTGAATAAATTATAAAAGGCATGGAGTAAGTAGATATTTTCCTCTCTAGACTATATAGAATGAACAAAAATGACCATGCATAAGTTATGCAAAGTTAAATAAATATTTTAAAATATATATAAAGATTATAAGATTACAAATAATCTTATAATTCAGTAAATTCTATTCACTAATTCACTGAATCTGTTTCTAATAAAATAAGTACGCTACTTCACAAACGTGAAAAATTATGTTTTCAGTACCCATTTTCTAGGTAAAGGCACACACACATACATGCATTCACAGACTATCCAAATTAAGGAAAAATATCAACAAGCCACCAAAGTCAAAGGATAGGGTTTCATGAATTACAATAAAAGCAAGTAGATTCTTCATTTGAAATACACACATGTAAATTAAATAGGAAAATATTCACCTCTGATAGTACACCTTATGCAATTGATATTTTTAATTAGAAGGTGGTCAAGCAGAAATATAATTGCTCATATTTATTGATCTTAATTATGTAAAATCCTCTTTTTGATTTTCAAAAATTGATCCTACACATTAAAGATTTATGTAAACTTATTCAACGTGTGTGTTTGTCATTAATATCTTTAACTTGTAAATATTAGTAACTTGGAGACACAAAATAAAATACAAATATTGAGAAGATAAATTTTCATGAAAAGGAAATTTTCAATTACACTATGGCCCACCCATATATTGAACACTATGAGTTACTTAAAACAGCAAACATTCTCGATGTGCATTAATGTATACAGTAATGTAATGTAATATGCCATATATAGAGAATAGGTTTTGAAAGGCTGGTCTTACTTTCAATTTTGTTGAAGATTAAGGCATGTATTATAGATGAAATCTTGAAATTCAACATATTGAATAACAAATCACATTGCAAATATTACCCTCTATAGCCATGACAGTTTCCTGAGGTATACTTTAGAAAAACCCTAAGGAAGTGGCATGCAACCAGATAGGAACCTGCTAATCAAAATAAATAAATAAAAATAATTAAAAAGGCTGCCAAAAGAACATAGTAAGACATTTCTATGTTTTCTCAAATTGTTTTTTGAATGTGTGTCCAACCTGTTATCTACACCAGCAGATACAGTAGTTAATTTGAAGACAGGGTGAAAATGTAGGGAGATTGGTGTTGAGATATATGTGATGGTCGCATACTTTTTATGTGAGGTGTAATGGAAATACTCAGTACTTTAGGAAAAAAATGATAAAATAGTCGTAGCGATAGAGGCGGCTAAAACTTGGAGTATCACATACACATTACATCATTAATTTCACATATTTATATACACAAATGCCCTATAAAATGTTGACTAAAAGCATTAGAAATAAAAAAGAATTCATGTAGATAGTTAAAACTTTAACCGTACACTGAAAAAAAAAAGTGGATTGAACCTCAAACATGTTTGTGTTGACAATGGAAAGTGATAAAAATATATGTCATGGATGTAATTTTTAAGTATAAATTCAGCAAATCATTTTGAATCATATGTATACTTGCCCAAGTTGACGAATTTGCAAAAGGAACTAGACATAATCTGCACATGTAACTGGATTCTGTATTAATTACATTATTCACCTGTGTGCAAAAGAATTTGTCAGCTAGTATTAAAAAGCTAGATGATATATGCAGCCTTTTGATCAAACATTAAAAATACTAAGGAAAGAGTCACTTAATCAATAATAAATTCAACTTGAGAAGCTAGACAACTGGTTAAATGACGAAAACAAAAAATTTGCAGTCAAAAAAAAGAGCAGAAAGAATAATTGATTTCAAAGTCTTGTTTCTAAAATTATCACATACTATATTTTATAGATTATTATTTTTCACACTTATATTTTTATTTACATATTTTATTTACATATATGATTATTTACACATTATTATATTTTCTTCTAATAATAGTTCAACTACCATTAAACCATTCTGTGTGGAGATATGAATTATCATCCAACAATGATAGCTATTTATAACATAAAAGGAACCAGTAACTAGAAGCTTATATACTTACCCATTAGAGGATTCTTGAATGAGATTCTTGGGCGTGTAAAATGTTACCTAGACTAATAAATATTTCATTCAATAATACTCAGCAATATCTTAGACTATAAAAGGCCTCAGATGATCATCGTGTCTCATGCTTTGCCTCCATCTGCACCATTTTAATCTGTCAGTCGACTCCCTTCTTCATCTCTCTCTGGGTCAGGGTTGATTCAATGGACTATATGAAACTTTTTGCTTTGTTGCTCTGCACCGACCTAGACCTATTTGTTCCCCCACTTACTTGGTAGAATTGCATCTTCTGTGATGTCATGTCAATGCTAGAAGCCAACTGCTTGAAGAACAGTTACTCTGGTAGGAACTCATGATCACCAACCTGAAATTATTCTGATACTGACAGAAATCTTGCTACAGCTTTTTTGCACTTCACATTTTCACGGCTCTGAAGTTAATTTTATTACACTTTTTCTGTTTCTGTTAAATCTCCAACTATTCCACATCCTCTTTTATTCTCAAAAGATGACCCAAATCAAATGAACAGTAAAAGTCAGAAAAAGGAAACTTATTCATTATGTTTGCATGAGGCAAGGGAGTATCTAATGTCTAAGTCCATCTCTCTTAGTCATTTCAATGTGAGACATAGATTTAAGTAGGAGCAAGAGCTAGCAGTTTGCTCAAACATGGTTCTACCCACTATCCTGAAAGGTCTTCTGAGGTATGAGAGCTGTGTGAAATTTCTTTGGGGAGACAAATTCCTCCTCTGGCTGGTACCAGATCTGACAAATTTTCAAGTACTCCGTGAGCGCTCTCTCTCTCTCTCTCTCTCTCTCTCTCTCTCTCTCTCTCATTCTCTCTCTAGCTAGAGTAAAATTGCAAGGAGCTTCCAAGTTCTCATGGCTCATTCTTTGGATAATCTGATAGAATAGAGTGGCAGATGGCACAAGCACTCCTGTAAGTCTCTCATAGATCATAATTCTATAGCCAGAGCTTGGGGTACAAGGACCCTTTAAAATCTCTGTACCATCTGATTACACTAGCAGTATTGTTCCTACCGTCTCCAGATATATGGGATTTTGAATCTCATTTGATCTATAAAGTGAAACAAGCTTCTAAGCCTACTACAAGCTAGCAAGAGGGGATAATCCCTGACTATTTCAATAACTAATGCAAATTACTTCCTGTGGTTTTATGAATCATACCCCGTATGTATAAATATTATACTACTGAATATAATTAAACTACATTCCATAAGATACTTTATGTTTAATAGTAAACATATCACTTGGTGGAGAATTAACTGTTTTTCTTTCTTTCTCCCTTTTTAAATATATAAATGCTGTACATATTTAATGTGCACAACTTGACAAGGTTTGAAATAAACACACACTTCTAAAACCATCATGACAACCTATGTCTTAAATCTGCCTATCACTTCCAAAAGTTGCCTACTGAACTTTTATGCCCTATCATTTTGGAGCATATCCATATGATATTTAATGCAATATCTATACTCCCAGCAATGTTTAAGCATACATCTCTAGGACTCACATATCTTGTATGACTAGAAATGTGTACTTTTGAACAGTACCACTATGCTTTCACTCATCCCTAACTCCCAAGAAACTGTCATTCTATTCACTGTTTTTATGAATTGACTATTTTAGATTAATCATATGAATGTTGTCATGGAGAACAGTTTGGAGATGATATCAGCAAGATGGTAGCTCCCAAATCCACCTTGATGCTAGGCCCCGCCACAGCCCTGGGCTCTGGACATACTCTGAATCTAACATAGAAAGCACCTGAAAAGAAAGAAGCTACTGCCTCATACTCCCCTAGTGTCCACCACACTCCAGCCCCATGTTGGCCCCTGCTAGATTAGTGCCTGGCTCACTCCAGCTATAAGCCTGCCTTCCAAGCCCCAGGTCCCTTCAGGCACAGGACTCTGGTTTGCCCTCTGAGATGTAAATCCACAGATCAACTCCAAAGCCTAGAGTGTTAGAACCACAGATCCCACTTTCAGACTGGCTCCCAAGAATGAGGCTCCAAGACTATGTGTATTTTTTGTTTATTGTATTCTTATGATAAAGTATATGGAACTGAAGGAAACAAACACTTATTTTGTCTCCCAATCTGAAGGTATAATCCATCATGACACAGATGTTATAATGGAGGCTGGTCACGGTTCATCTCCAGTCAAGAAGCCTAGCACGAGTAATGCTTGTGCTCAGATACATTTCTCTTTTTTATTAATTCTGAGAGTCCAGATCATAGTTATGAAAGGGACCATCCACAATTACAGTGAGTTTTCCCACCTCAATTAACTTAACTTAAATGCTACCTCATACATATGTCCAGAGGTGTGTCGTAACAATTAGCTATCAAACTGCTGTAGCACAAACACATTGATATGCCTGTTTAGATTTCCATTGCATCTCATTTCTGTTGGCTGGTTAATAAGAGTCTTCTAACTGTCCTTTGGTCATTTTGTGTTGCTTAAGGAAATGTTTGTTTAGCATCTTTGCCTACTTTTATACTAGTCAAGATTTTTTTCCAGTGTTTAATTTTAGATATTATCCCTTTTGCATATGTGGCTTGGGAACATTTTCCCACATTCTGTACATGACTTTTCAATTGGTTGTTTTCTTCTTATCTGATAAAATTCTCCTTGTTTCTTTCTATTTTCTCTGATTTTATCATTCTATTCAAGAAATCCTCCTCATGGTCAATGTCTGGAATTTTCTCCCATCTATTTTCTGATAGCTTTTGTATAACTCAGGCACATTTAAGTCCTTAACATATGTTGCAGTTCACCTGCAAGGTGACAAATGAACATCAAATGGCTTAAGGGAACAAGGGGTTTATTTTCTCTTATGATTACTGGTTATAGGTGTCAGTTCAGCTTGACAGGAGAGCACGCACCAACATCAGGGCCAAGGGAACTGACCACACCATAACCACTTAACAGCTGAGAGATGGACAATCCTTACATTCCAGACCAGCATGTCTGGCCAAGTGAACAAAAAGATGCCATATCTTTTAACCAGCTGTCCATGATTTATTCCAGAGCCTACTCCCACCCACCATAGGCTGGGCCTTCCCCATCAGGTAGACAATCTCCTGCAGGTTTGCTCTGGGCCTAACTCAACCACTAATTCTCTACAAATGTGCCCAGAGCTCAAACCCTCAGTCAAGTTGACACCTGCTTAACTATGACACCACATGTGATAGTTTATATTGCTTGTCAATTTGACAATATTTTGGGATTAGCAAACAGATTAAAAGTCAAAGCACTCAGAAAGACTCTCTAGTTAAGATGTTTGCAACACAAAACCCAACCCTAAGTCTGGATGGAACCAGTAGCAGACCAAATAAAAGGAATCACCAGAGAAAAGAGCTGTGCTAGCAAACTCATCCTACCTGCCACCATCAAAATCCAGCTCTTTGACCCTCCAAGGAGACTGAAGGCCAGAGATACTCCAGGAATCCTCCAGCCTTCAGCCTCAGGCTAGGACTGCTGGGACATTCAGCTTCTGGACTGAGCAGCTACTGGAAGCCATTGTTGAACACCCTAGATCTTATCTCATACGCCAACCCAATAAATTCCCTTTTCATATATATATTATGTTGGTTCTGTTCCTCCACAAACTAGCTAATACACCCTGTTTTGATTTGATTTTTGTGTGTGCATGCAATGGAAATCCAATTTCATCCATTAATGGATGCATATTTTTCCCAGCAGCACATACTGAAGTAAGATAACGCTACTCTTCCCCCATTGGGCATCCCTGTCCAACTTGTTGAAGATAGGCTTAAATGTCTTTCTAGAAAAAAATAATGTAAGAGATTTCCATTTTGCATTAGTATGCTTAGAAAATGTAAATAGCAATCAACCATGGATAGTAATATTTCTAGTAAAAGCTACCTAGATTTTACTACAAGCCACGGCAAAGTATTTTCTAAGTTTTCAGAGTTCCATCCACATCCAATACACATTGATAAATTCTGTGTGCTGATATGAGCTCTGCTTTCTTTTCTCCTCTTTCCTGATCTTTGTGAATATCTGAGGTGGGTCTCATTTTTTCTCCCTTATTTATCTCATTTCCTGAAAGCTTTCTATTGCATCTTCATTACAGGTTTCTGTTGTAAGAAATAAACTTATAGGAATAGGTTCAGGCTGTTCTTGAAGCAGTTCACACATAATCCAGACCCCTATTTTGTCCAAATAGCAAATAGCACCTCTGACCATGCTGACATCACTGTCCAAACTCCACATCCTCCGGAAGCCACAGACTCTGCCACAGCTTTGACAACAGTTGTATGCCACTAGGTGTGAGGAGAAATGCCCACTGCATGCATGCCCCCACCAGCACACAGCTGTTTTCATGGACTTTTTTTCTATATGTATATTTGGTTTTATACTTTGCAAGGTGATGCTTGCCTTTCACTTCTGTTTGCTAACTATAGATCTTGACATATTTTATCAATCGTTCATGGCCTCTAAGAGCCACAGTAGTGTTCCTTTGCTTAACAGGAACACAGGAAAGGGTTCTGGGAAATGCCACTGGGTCCTTGCACCTCATCGGAGAGGAAGACACAGAGGAGAGTTTGGCATGCACATTAAAGGATGCTCTGGGAATGGGAGGGAGAGACACTGAGGGATGGGGAGGGAAGGGGGAGGGGAGGGGGCACAGGAGGCTGGGAGTTGGAGGGAGGGGTGGACCGGTGTACCTGTTAAGTTTGTATGAGTAGAAATAAAATAAAATAAAATAAAAATAATTTTAAAAAAGTGTAAAAAATACCTTGTCTATTTTTGTCTTGGTCCTGGAGCATCTGAAGGCAGGGAGTGATGGAAGGAGGGAGGGGAATGGGGTACTTATCAACTTTGTATGAGTGGAAGAAATAAATAAATAAAAATAAAAAATAATAAAAAAAGAAATTCTGAAGCTTATCATACACACAAACACAAAGAAAATAAATGTGTAGAATTAGCTGATGATAATAGAAAATAGAAACATCAGATTAAAGCAAGGAGAAGGAAAAAATGTGGGGCAGATATTACTGAAAAATAAACAGAAAAAATGAGAGAAAATAGAAGAAACCAAAAAGATGGTTTTTTGAAGATTTAATTAAAATGAACAGTTCTCTATCTGTGCTAAGAAAAACAATAGTTGCCAGTTGCTATTAGAGATGAAACAGGAGAAAAATGTCTTATGAATAGAAAAATATAAGAATACTACAAAACTTTTGAATTCCTAAATTTAGTAAATTCCTGAGAAGCACAAAGTACTCAGCACTACATAAGGATCAACAGATATTATTTAAAACATACTGTGAATTTATTAATTCAATTTAATGCTTAATGGCACTTTAAAAAGAAACCACAGGGTTTTGATGATAAAATCTGCCAAATTTGAGGATATATGATACAAACCATTCAGAACCTTTTCTAGAAAGTAGATACAAGAGGAATAATAGTTCCTTAGTCCTTTGTATAGGCGAGAATTACTCTAAGAATAGCATCAAGTAAAGACATTTCTGCAAAGGAATGTGGACGGTATTTCTTATGGACACAAATGCAAAAAAAAAAATCAACAATAATATTGACCGCACTTAAATTTAAGGCTCTCTATCAAAAAACAACAAGAGTGTGATAAGAAACTTAGAGGCAAAGAGCGAGAGACAGTATATCTTTACCTGTGGTGGTTCTAGAAACATGAACTGATGTGATGTGATGTGTGTTAGACAAGCACAGCCTTTGGTACCTGACTTTTAAGGCACTGTTTAGAGCACTACGTTCTGCCGAATAGTCAGGAAAAATGACAAATCATTAACTACACTAAAGATAATAACCTTGAAAATACTTGGTAAAGATAATACGGATTAAAGCAAAAATTCAAAGGACTGCTGTAATTCAGACAATCAATGATTCTTTTGATAATAAACCAAGAAAGAGAGAGAAAGAGAGAGAAAAGAGAAGAAAATACAGGCATGGGCCCTCAAATACCAGCAACTGATCTTTGAAACTGAAACAAAGTCATTTAATGAAATAGCATTTAACAGAAGTATTAAAGAAAATGATTATCTACCAGCAAAACGGAGAGACAGATGATTGAGAAACCAAGACACAGATGGTTAACATTACAACACACACACACGCACGCACACACACACACACGCACACACACACACACGCACACACACACACACCTGCACATCAATATATCTAGAATATCTTCAAACACTAATTTTAGTCTCATTGCTTCTGATTTAATTTTTATTTCTATGATCATCATAAGTATTCTTAAGTATTCCCTCAGTACATGGCTTAATATTTAATTTTCTCAGCAGGTTGAATGTTCGGACATTAAATATTACAGGGGCTACTATTTTATTTTAAAATCATTTAATAATATGAAGTTATTACTACATACTTCCTGAACCCCTCCTCACAAATGTTGACATGAGACATTTTTTCCATTAGGCTCAAAATACTTTTAAAAGTTTTTTATTATTTATTATTTATTCAATTGTGCATATATGTGTGTGTGCGTGGTGTGTGTTTCTATGTGTGTGTGTGCAGAACCACGGACGAATTCCGGAACCACCATGGACGCCTCCACCTCCTCCTTGTTTACTCTGCCCTAGGATTCACAGGCTCCGCCCTACCAGGACCAGAAACACAGGCCGCCCCGCTTCTGCCTGGCGTATATACGTGGGGTCTAGGATCTGAACTCAGGACCTTCTGCCTGTAAGGCAGAGGCTTAACCCCTGAGCCATCTCTCCAGCCCCTATTTTATGTTATATAAGAAAGTGTATGTATGTGACTCTTTTCTGAATATATTCAGAGGACTGTATGACATCCTTTAGTTATGAATTACAGCATCTGATTCATCTAGAGACCCATCTTACAATTTGTTACCTAATATATTACATCTTTATGTGTTCAGTGATTTCTGACGTCCTGAATGAATATTGTGTGTCATCTGCCTCAGACACACCATCTGCTGTTGTGTTCCTTGAAAAGTGTGTTTTTCCCTTTTTTTGTTCTGACCTTAGTTGACATGATAGAGACAAACATGTGCAGACTTATAGCCACACTTGGCGGACATGGACTTCCTCTTCAGTGGATGCTCTTTCTGAAATCAAAGACTAGACACTGACATGTGTGTGTGTGTGTGTGTGTGTGTACATCAGAGGGCTATGTGTGCCTGTGAATGGGAAACTTGGATGCTACAAAGGATTATTATAAACTTGTAAGTATAATATCTGCTGTTTAGATGAAAAAGAAACTATGTAGTAGATAAGCGAAAGGGAGAAAATAAAAAATTGCTGCATTTCTTTGCAGTTTTCATTCATTGTTCCACATCTAACTTTAACTTGTTTTAAAATGCTGAAATCAAATTAGAGTGTTGGCCTACTTTTCTGTGCTTCCTCAGTTTGCTTCTATGGAGGAATTTTTCATTGATTTAAATGTTTCAAGTGGAGCATGGGGTATGGTGGGAAGAAATCTGAACAGCATACATTATATACTTGCAAGAAAATATCCTTATGCAAGCCTGCATAACAAAAAAGGAAATAAAATGTTTCAGCTTCTACTCTGTGTTCCTTCCATAGTGACGTCATATTGATGATTTTCATTTTATGTTTTCCTGACTTTCTTCGACAAGAGTACCCTCTTCTGTCAAAGCAACGCAGTGCAGTTTCTTAAATGGGTTTTGGGGCAGAGTTGGTACTATATGGTCAGTGCTCAAATGTGAAAGTGTGAATGTGAAGAGTATGAATGGTGTGTGTTATGTGATGTGTGCATTTCAGTGTGGGTGTGATGTGTGCATAGCTGTCAATGTGCATGTGTGTTATGTACAGTATACATTCAGAGAGTTTGTGTGATATGTATGAATGTCAGAGTGCACATATGTATCGTGTGTGCATGTGACTTTGCCCAGTGTTGTCCCACTTCTTCCATGAATCGTCCTTCTGTTTAGAAGGCAGGCCAAGCCAAGGCCAGTGGTCCTCTGAAGATGAATTCCAGAGCAAAGAGCTTTAGAGACAATGACTATGGACCTGGTGTCAGATAAGAAGCAAAGCATCTAAAAGCATAGCAGTCAGCACCATGATCCATGAGACATAAAAAACAAATTTCAGCACTGTACTGACTGGTACTCACAATGCCCTGACTGTGTGTGCACTTTTCAAGCCAGGAATTGAACACAAACACGGATGCAGAGACGGGCAGTGGGAAGTTTTACATTCAGAGCGTTTCCACGACAAAGCAAATTACTCTTCTTAATAATATGTTTATATTTCCAGTTTGAAAAAAAACATCAAATAACAAAACTGGCAAATAAAATTCTGCCTCTGGGAAATGGAGCAGATAAAAATAAACAATGCTACATAGACATTATACAATGGCTTAAAAAAATACTGGACTGTTGAGATGGGTCAGTAGGTATTGGAGCTTGCTGTCAAGCATGACGGTCAATCCCAGGGAGTCTCCTACAAGTTGTCCTCTGAACTCCACACTCTTGCTGTGGACATTAGTTTAGGGAGCATGTCCAGGCTCCCTACATGTTAATTATGTAGTGTTATCATAGCTAAACATTCATGGCATTCTTAAGGAATGTGAGGAATGCCATAAGAACTTCTGGCCTCTCAAAACTACAGAACAGGTTTGAGTTTAGACATGATATCCTTGCCTGGTGTGTGTTTTGGTGGTGGTGGGGAGCTGAGGTGAAGCACCTAGGAAGTAGGAAAAAGGAATGAATAAAAAAAAAACAACCCTCATACAAGTTAAGTGTGTAAAGCACGATTATGAGGGTTATCATGAATGTCAGCAAGGGAGACTGAGGACTGGAAAGTTGAACCAGAGAAAGCAGTCAGGGTGAAGTTTTTTTCCTCTTAATGATAAGAAATGCAATTTTTGCCCTGCCATATCTTGGGTTACCAGAGGTTCATCTGTAAAGGAAAATATGGGAACCCCATCAGTCCTCAGAGGAAGGGGAAACTCTGTTCTTGTTTTGTCTTTTATAGTCTATGGGAAAAAAATCATTTATCATTTTTCAGGTCTGAACTGAATCCTTGAGTGAAGGTTGGGTCTCTTTCAAGAGGAAGCAAAGGGCATTTCTACTTCCACTGGACTCCTGCTTTGTAGACTGGACATGTCCCTGTGAATAGTCCTGTGTCTTTGGTATTCCTGGGGGAAATACACTGACCACAGTAGCAGAATCCTTCAACCTGCAGGAGGACCCCGTGATTGAACTAGATGGCCGCTAGATGGCGCCCTGTGCTTCCTGATTGGGCAAGACCCTCTGTGGTGCTTCCCTCCATATCTGCCTTCCTCCTTTTGGGTTCTATTGGCTTTTGCGATGTCCTCTCAGTTACTGAAGACCTCGACTATACAGTAGGTGTCGCAGTTAGCCTGCATGGTTGCTGATAAAATCACCATCAAATGGCTTAAAGAAACAAGGGATTTATTCTCTTATAATAATAGGCTTGTTACAGTTTCTCGTCCACCATAGCAGAAGCACTCACACTAATACCAGGGCCTAGAGAACTGGCTCCAACGTATCCACAGAGAGCTAAGAGAGGGACAATCCTTACTTGCCAGACCAGTGGCTCACCCACTGTGGGCTGGACCTTCCCCATCAATGTCTTGCAAGTTCTCTCTGAGTTTAACTCAGCTAATTCTCTACAAATGTGCCCAGAGCTCAAACCCTCAGCCATCAAGTTGACACCTGTACCTAATTATGACAGTAGGGTGAAGAGTTTGAGACTACTGCCCTAGTTTTTGAAGCTTTTGTCTGATACTTGGAGAATTTTGGTTCACAAAATGTGCATCCAGAATGATTTGAAATTCCTAATTCTCAAAGTTAAAACAGTATATTTACTTATGATTTTAGGTAGCCTCAAATGAAAGAGAGCACCCTCCAATTCCAGAAATCAGGGACAGATGCAAGACATAGAAGGAATAGGAGGGAAGAAAGGAAGAGGAGTCTTCACAAGGCAAGCTGCCACTTGTCAGCCTCGCCACACACAGAAAGAAGTCTCAGGGTCTCCTGCCTTCATGAACTGGTCAGTCTTCCTTCCTTTTCCAAGTACCACTAAAGAACTCATTGTCTGGGGTCCTGTAGTTTCAAATGGTAAGTCAAGCTTCCTGCAAGGGACTGGAAGGAACTTCTTGGTTTATGCCATAAGGGGTGATGGTCATCCAAAATAACCATCTGAGAGTTTCATAGAAGACCACTGCCCACAGTTGAATAACCCATTACCTCAAGCATCAATCTGGAGAGAGACCAAAGAAGGCAAGAGGAGGGTTCTCTGTAAGTATCACCACAACATCATGTTGATGTGCCTGACAACAAGAGAGTAAAAGTACTTACCAGACCAGGATGGATACAGAAGACATAGTAAAAAGAATATGTTCTAGAGATGTCTAGATGTCTCTAGAATATGTCTTAAAAAACAGAAGGGGAATTATGAGAGAGAATTACCCTTGAGAGAAATAGGGGTTGACTTTCTAGAGCCTGACCAACAAGGTAAGTAATTCTTTCTACCACTGTGAGACATGCTCAGACAACTTAGGGAGAAAGGGCAGATTTTGTTGACCAGTTCCAGAAAAGAGAGAGTACCATTATGATGGGAATCCGATAGCAGAAGATACAACTAAAGGCAGAAACAGGCACCTAGTTTAAGTTACTGCAAACATCATGGAGACAGAGAGAGCAAGAATAACCCGGGAGGAAGCAGTGCTGCGCCACCCAACCTCAAGCTAGCCCCTGTGACATTCTTTCCTGCATCAAGACTCTATCTCCTAAAGATGCCACAGTCTTCCCAGACATGGACCTCAAGTAAGGATTCAACACATGAGCCTGAGGAGACAACTCACATTCAGCCTATGACAGTTACTAGAGGTTTGTATGAAACACACAAGTAACTTGGTCCAAGTAGTCAAAGTCTCACAGTTATAATGAGGAAAATTCTGTTTTGTTTTTGACATTTTTGTATCTCCAGGTTTTTTTTTGTAAACTTCCCTTCTATATTTGGTGAGGCATGATGGAAAAGTAGAAACTGTGCATAGTAATATTTAAAGTCAGAAAAATATGACAGTGGTACAGCCTTAGAATCTGAAATACTGTATGAAAGGATCTATACAGACTAAAGGAAGGGAGGAAGGTGAATGTACTGAGATTTTTCTGGAAAGTGGTCTGGAATACTAGAATTCTAATATTAGAACACTGGAATTGTAGATAAAGTCAGTTTCTTTAAGGAAAGAATATTATTTTAAACTCACCAATCATGGCTATGTTTATAGTTTTATCTTTGTTCTTTTTCAGCTTTATTTATTATTGTAGAAAAAGAAAGAGAGAGAAGCCACACACATGCATGGAAATGAAGATCAGAGGACAACTTTCATGAAATCAGTACTCTTCCTTCACCTCCGTAGGTTTCCAAGGGATCAAACTCATTCCCCTAGGTGTGGAAGCAGTCACATTACTTTCTGAGACATTTCAATGATCCATATTTATCTTTATTCTTACCTATCTTTTATTTATAAAGATCTCTATCGTTACATGGTTTTTTTGCTCCATAGAATATTATCTGAGTACTTGTTCTGAGGATCAGTGGAAACTTGATGACTTTATCTACAATTCCAGTGTTCTAATATTAGAATTCTAGTATTCCAGACCACTTTCCAGTTATCTATGCCAAGCCCTCACCATCTTGAGAACTGAGAGACCACTGTAAAACACCATGTATATTACTGCATAAAATTTAGTAAAAAAATAAGGCAGCTGTTCCTGAGAAGTTAACATTTCTAGTCAAGCAGTAGAAAAGAAGTGTCTGGAAGTACTTGAGACATCTGAGCTAAAACCACACAGGAAGCCACAGACCCAGAAACTTACATATTGTACAGCATGCCCAGCACAGAGAACATGCCAAAGGGTGAGGGTGGTCAGAGAACCTCTCATTTCTTCTTTCTGTTCATGAACTAGGAGCAAAGCAAAAGTTTAACTTCTTAAAAAGAAGCAATTAAAAATTTTAAAAATACTGTTTCAAACTTTTCATTTAAGGGCTTGGATGAATTTAATTGGGATTTTGGGATACAAACTCCCATAAATACTCCTTTAGCATACACATGAGAATGTGATACAGCATTAAAGTCCCTGATTGTTTAAAATATAGTGTTGATCACAGAAGTTTGAATTTATTTACTTTTTTTGAATGTTTTGTGTGTGCTTGTATATCTGCGTTTATCAGAGGGTACTGTGTGTGCCTGGGGAGGCCCAGGGGTAACTTCCAGAGTCATCCTGAATTGCTCTAACTCCTTTTGATTTTTGCTGCCTTCCATGGCCTTAAATTCAGGTTGCTGCCATTTTCACCTAGCTTTTCTATGTGGGATTGAGGATCCAAATTCCAGGTTCTTCTGTTTCTTTTTTTTTCTTTCTGTTCATACGAACTTAACAGGAACACTGGTCCCCTCCGTTCCTCCACCCCCTCCAACTCCCTGCTTTCACTCTCCCCTACATCCCCATCCCCCAACACCTCCCCACCCCATCCCCGGAGCATCCTTTAATGTGCATGCCAAACTCTCCTCTGGGTGCTCCTCTCCGATGAGGTGCAAGGACCCAGTGGTATTTCCCAGAACCTTTTGCTGTGTTCCCCTTAAGCATAAGAATACTACTGGAGAGGAGGACACAGTGGAGAGTTAGGCGCACACAATAAAGGACTCTCTGGGAATTGGGGGGGAGGCACTGGGGGAAGGGGAGGGGGAAGAGGGGGGAGGGAGGGAACTGGTAAAAAATTTTAAAATGTATAATTAAATTTTTAATAAAAAAAAAAGAATACTACTGTGGCTATCAATACCTAGCTTCCAAGGATCCTAGTGTCTTTAGTCCATTGCTAAACTTTGTGAGGTCAACAATATGTTGAACATTGTGCAGGTCATGCAAAGTCCTATTATGATTGCTTCAGACCTAACTTGTGTGGAGAATCTTTCATATCATTACTCCTCCCATCCATTTGCAAAATGGTTACTTCTTATCTGCCAGACTATGTGACCTCCCCTTCTGGTGAGATCATTCCCAATCAGTTTCTGATCATTTGATCAGAAAGGAAAGTCTGTGAACTTAACCAGATGTCTCATTACTTCCTTGCAGTCCTTGATGGTGGCCTATTTTCTCTGCTGTAACATGGTCCCCTCTCTCCTTGTTCCTGGTGTGGCCCTCCTTCCCTATCCCTCCTGTTTATAATCTTTGCAATTACTGTAGATATTACAGAGATTTATCTTTGAGTGTCTTTAAGTGGGTTTGGTACTAGGATCCACCTATTAGGGAGTACATACGGTGTTTAATTTTGTGTGTCTGGGATACTTCACTCAATATAATTGTTTCTCAGATATCCAATGGCACAGTCATTGCTACCAACTCTCAACGGTTGGGATCTTGTGAAATTAAAGAGGTTCTGTTCAGATAAAGAGATTGTAACACCAGCACAAAGGCAAATCACAGAATGGAAGGAAATCTTCACTAACTATAAATCTGGTAGAGCTCTATTATCCAGAGTGCACAAAGAACTTAGAAAACTAAACACCAAGGAAACAAATGGCCCAATTAAAAAATGGGCCCTGGAACTTAAAAGAAACTTTACCAGGGATGAAATTAAAATGTCCAACAAATACCTTAAAAAATGCACCACATCCTTAGCCATCAGGGAAATGCAAATCAAAACTTCCCTGAGATATCATCTCACACCGTTCAGGATGGCAAAAATCCACAATGCAAACGACAAATGCTCGAGAGGATGTGAAGAGAAGGGAACTCTCCTACATTGCTGGTGGGAATGCAGGGTCATACAACCACTCTGGCGAGCCGTCTAGAGATTCTGAAAGAAATTAAAGATTAAAATGCTATATGATCCTGTGATTCCACTTTTGGGAAACCCCCCCATACAGCAAAAATTCACATCGATACCATGAGCCCAATCATGTTCATAGCAGCACTGTTTATAATAGCAAAGTCATGGAATCAACCCAAATGTCCAACAGTTGATGAGTGGATAAGGAAACTGTGGTACATCTACATAATGGAGTACTACTCAGCCATCAAAAATGATGAATTACTGGAAATTGCTGGAAAATGGATGGGATTAGAAACAATTATACTGAGTGAAGTATCCCAGACACAGAAAATTAACCACCATATGTACTCCCAAATAGGTGGATCCTAGTCCCAAACCCACTTAGAGACATTCAAAGACAAACCTCTGTAATACCTACAGTAATTGCAAAGATTATGAACAGGAGGGATGGGGAAAGAGGGACACACCAGTAACAAGGAGAGAGGGGACCATGTTACAGCAGAGAAAATAGGCCACCATCAAGGATTGCAAGTAAGGAGACATCTGGTTAAGTTCACAAACTTGCCTTCCTGATCATTTACAAATGATGGGGTATGATCTTACCAGAAGGGGAGGGCATATAGTCTGGTAGATAGAAAGTAACCATTTCACAAATGGGTGATTGACCCCTCCCTCACCGCGGTTTCCTACTTTTATTACATCTATCTTTGAATATACTCTTCTAGCAAGACTCTAATTTAACAGCTTTTTATCTTTGGCCAGGGGTTGATATCTAATACCCAACAGGATGGAGTGAAGGGCATTGCAAGAGCAGCAAAACCGAATAAAAAATCAACAAACCATAATCCAGAACATCGGAGACTCTATATCAACCACCTGGAACTAGGCCAGCCTAATCTCTCCCCATCCTGAAGCTCAGGGAAATTTGCAGAAGAGGGGGAGGTAAGATTGTAAAAGCACAAGGATGGGAGGAGTAACGATATGCAAGATACTCCACACAAGCTAGGGTCAAAGCAATCATAATTGGATTTTGCATGCCCTGTGCAATGTCCAACATACTATTGACCCCACAAATTCTAGCGTTTGCTAAAAGCACTAGGATCCTTGGAGGCAAGGGATTGACAGCCAGAGAAGTGCTCCTATGCTTAAAGGAAACACAGGAAATGGTTCTAGGAAATGCCACTGGTTCCTTGCACCTCATTGGAGAGGAGGACCCAGAGGAGAGTTTGGCATGCTCATTAAAGGATGCTCTGGGGATGGGAGGGGGAGGCACTGGGGAATGGGAAGGGAAGGGGGGTGGGGGGTTGGAGGGAGGGGTAGACCGGTATACCTGTTACGTTTGTATGATAGGAAATAATATATATATATATATATATATATATATATATATATATATATATATATATATAGTTTCTAATTCCATCCATTTCTCGGCAATTTCCAGTAATTCATCATTTTTTTATGGCTGAGTAGTACTCCATTGTATAGATGTACCACGTTTTCCTTATCCACTCATCAACTGTTGGACATTTGGGTTGATTCCATGACTTTGCTATTGTAAACAGTGCTGCTATGAACATGGTCGTGCTTGTGCTATCGAGGTGAATTTTTGCTGTATGGAGGGTTATTCCCAAAAGTGGAATAGTAGGGTCATATGGCATTTCAATCTATAATTTCTTTAAGAATCTCCAGATGGCTCGCCAGAGTGGTTTTATGAGCATGCATTCCCAACAGCAATATAGAAAATTCTCCTCTCTCCACATCCTTTCCAGCATTTGGTGTTGTTTGTATTGTGGATTTTTGCCATCCTGACTGGGGTGAGATGATATCTCAGGGAAGTTTTGATTTGTATTTCCCTGATGGCTAAGGATGTGGAGCATAAAAGACATTTGTTAGAGCTTTTAATTAGTTCCTAGTAAAGTTTCTTTTAAGTTCCAGGGCCCATTTTATTATTATTATTATTTCCACTCATACAAACTTAACAGGTTCACTGGTCCCCTCCCACCCTCCACCTCCCGCCGACCCCCTGCTCCTCCTCCACTCCCCCTCCACTCCTCCCTCCCCATCCCCCAGTGCCTCACCCCCCCTATCCCCAGAGCATCCTTCAATGTGCATGCCAAACTCTCCTCTGGGTCCTCCTCCTCGATGAGGTGCAAGGACCTAGGGGCATTTCCCTGAATGCTTTCCTGTGTTCCACTTAAGCTTAGAAACACTACTGTGATGGTCAGTTCCTAGCCCCCAAGGGTCCTAATGCCTTTAGTCCATGCTAGACTTTGTGGGGTCAATAATGTGTTGGACATAGCGCAGGTCATGCAAAGTCCTATTATGACTGCTTTGGCCCTAACTTGTGTGGAGTATCTTGCATATCATTACTCCTCCCATCCTTGTGCTCTTAAAATCTTACCACCCCCTCTTCCACAAATTTCCCTAAGCTTCAGGATGGGGAGATATTAGGCTGGTCCAGTTCCAGGTGGTTGATACAGAGTCTCTGATGTTCTGAATTATGGTTTGTTGATTTTTTATTCGGTTTTGCTGATCCTGCAATGCCCTTCACTCCATCCTGATGGGTATTGGATGTCACCCCCTGGCCAGAGATTAAAAACCTGTTAAATTAGAGTCTTGTTGTAAGAATATATTCAAAGGTAGATGGAATAAAAGGAGGAGACCTGGGTGAGAGAGGGGTCAATCACCCATTTGCAAAATGGTTGCTTTCTCTCAGGCAGCCTACATGCCTCCACATCTGGTGAGATCATACCCCATCAGTTGCAAATGATCAGGAAGGAAAGTCTGTGAACTTAACCTGATGTCTCATTACTTACTTGCAGTCCTTGATGGTGGCCTAATTTCTGTGCTGTAACAGGGTCCCTCTCTCCTTGCTTTCGTGGGGCCCTCCTTCCCCATCCCTCCTGTTTCAAATCTTTACAATTACTATAGGTATTACAGAGATTTGTCTTTGAGTGTCTCTAAGTGGTTTTGGGACTAGGATCCACCTATTTGGGAGTACATACGGTGCTTAATTTTCTGTGTCTAGGATAGTTCACTCAATATATTTGTTTCTAAATCCATTCATTTCCTGGCAAATTGCATTAATTCATCATTTTTGATGGCTGAGTAATATTCCATTGTATAAATGAACCACATTTTCCTTATCCATTCAACTTTTGGACATTTCGGTTGATTTCATGACTTTGCTATTGTAAACAGTGCTGCTACGAACATGGTTGTGCTTTTGCTACCAAGGTGAATTTTTGCTGTGTGGGGGGTTATTCCCAAAAATGGAATAGCATGGTCATATGGCATTTCAATTTTAAATTTCTTTAAGAATCTCCAGACGGCTCAACAGAGTGGCTAAATGAGCCTGCATTCCTACCAGCAATGTAGGAGAGTTCCCTTCTCTCCACATCCTCTCCAGTATTTGTTGTTTTCATTGTGGATTTTTGCCATCCTGATCGGGGTGAGATGATATTTCAGGGAAGTTTTGATTTGCATTTCCATGATGGCTAAGGATGTGGAGCATATTTTAAGATATTTGTTAGACATTTTAATTTCATCCCTGGTAAAGTTTCTTTTAAGTTGAGGGCCCATTTTTTAATTGGGCCATTTGTTTCCTTGGTGTTTAGTTTTCTAAGTTCTTTGTGCACTCTGGATAATAGAGCTCTATCAGATAAGTGGTTAGGGAACATTTTTTCACACTGTGTGGGTGGCATTTGTGCTCGTTTTACAATCTCTTTATCTGAACAGACGCTCTTCAATTTCACAAGATCCCATCTGTTGAGAGTTGGTTGTAGTGACTGTGCTATTGGATGTCTGTTTAGGAACTGTTGGCCTAGCCCAATCAGCTCGAGGGAGTTCCCTATCCTTTCAACTATGGTTTTTATAGTCTCTGGCCTGATAGCAAGGTCCGTGATCCATTTGGAATTAATTCTTTTACATGGTGACAAGTACGGTCCAGTTTTAATCTTCTGCATGTGGATATACAGTTTTGCCAGCACCATTTTTTGAAGATACTGTTCTTTTTCCATTGGATTTTTTGGGCCCCTTTGTCAAAGATCAAATTATTTAAATAATTCACAATTCCCTGATTCAATTTAGGTAAGTTGTGTTTACTTAAGAATTCATCAATCTCTTTTGTGTTGTCATATTTCACAGAGTATAAATTTTTGAAGTATGATGTTATAATTCTCTGATATCTGGATCTTCGACCCTTATCCATTGATCTGTGTGTCTATTTTAGCGCCAATACCAGGCTGTTTTTATAACTATGGATTTGTAGTATAGACTAAGGTTTGGTATGGTGATACTTACAGCAGTGTTTTTGTTACTCAGGATTGTCTTTGCTATCCTGGGTCTTTTGTGCCTCCATATGAATTTTGACAATATCCAACAGCCTTTTTTGACCAAAATCCTAGAGAATTTTGAGATTGTTTGGTCAACCTCTTTAAAGAATTGCTTTGGGGTTTTAATTGGTATAGCATTGAATCTGTATATTGCCTTTGGTAGGATGGTCATTTTCACGATGTTGATTCTGCCAATCCAGGAACATGGGGGGTCTTTCCACCTTCTGGTGTCTTCTGCTATTTCTTTCTTTAGGGTTTTAAAGTTTTCATTGTAAAGGTCTCTTAATTCCTTGATGGAACAGTTTAAGGAGTATTGGTGTTATTAACTCCTTAAATGTCTGGTAGAACTCTGTGCTGAATCCATCTGGTCCAGGACATTTTTTGGTGGGAAGATTCAAGATTACTTCCTCAATTTTCTTATATGTTATAGGACTATTTAAATAATTCACAATTCCCTGATTCAATTTAGGTAAGTTGTGTTTACTTAAGAATTCATCAATCTCTTTTGTGTTGTCATATTTCACAGAGTATAAATTTTTGAAGTATGATGTTATAATTCTCTGAATTTCTTGGCTATCAGTAGTGATACCTCCATTTTCTTTTCTAATTTTGTTAATTTGGATTTTCTCTCTCTTGCTTTTGGCTAATTTAGCTAGGGGTGTATCCATCTTATTGATTTTTTTCAAAGAACCAGCTTTTTGACTGGTTGATTCTCTGAATTTCTTGGCTATCAGTAGTGATAACTCCATTTTCTTTTCTAATTTTGTTAATTTGGATTTTCTCTCTCTTGCTTTTGGCTAATTTAGCTAGGGGTGTATCCATCTTATTGATTTTTTTCAAAGAACCAGCTTTTTGACTGGTTGATTCTCTGAATTTCTTGGCTATCAGTAGTGATAACTCCATTTTCTTTTCTAATTTTGTTAATTTGGATTTTCTCTCTCTTGCTTTTGGCTAATTTAGCTAGGGGTGTATCCATCTTATTGATTTTTTCAAAGAACCAGCTTTTTGACTGGTTGATTTTCTGTATCGTTTTACTAATCTCGATATTGGATATTTCTCCCCTTATTTTGCTAACCTCCTTCTTCTGCTGCTTTTGAGATTGGATTCCTCTAGTTTCTCTAAAGCTTTAAGCTGCATTGTTAAGTTATTTATTTCTGATGTTTCCATTTTTTTATGTAGGCATTAAGAGCTATGTACTTACGTCTTAGGAAAGCTTTTATTGTATCCCAGAAATTTTGGTAAGTTGTCTTTTCATTATCATTCACTTTCAGGAAATCTTCAATTTCCTTTTAATTTCTTCCTGAATCCAGTTTTCATTCAGCATCATAGTCTTAAGTTTCCAGGAGTTAGTGTATTTTCTGTTGTTTATTGTGTTATGGATGTCCAGCTTTAGGCTGTGGTGGTCTGATAGGGAACAGGCTAGAATTTCAACTTTTTTGTATATGTGTAGATTCGTTTTGTGGCCCAATATGTGATCTATTTTGGAGAAAGTTCCGTGTACTGCTGAGAAAAATGTGTATTCTTTGGTGCGTGGATGAAAAGTTAGATAGAGAATCTGTAAGGTCCATTTCTTTAAGGGTTTGATTAAGTTCCAAAGTGTCTCTGTTAAGCTTTTGACCTGTTGGTCTATCCCATGTTGAGAGGGTGGTGTTGAAATCCCTAAGAATTATCATTTGGGGGTTGATTTCTCGCTTTAGACACTGTAGGGTTTTCTTAATGAATTTGCAGGGGCCCATATTGGGTGCATAAATGTTCAAGATTGTGAAGTCTTCTTGGTGAATTGTATCTGTGACTAAAATATAGTATCCATCTCTGTTTCTCATGATATTTTTGGTGGAAGTCCAGTTTGTCTGAAAGCATAATGGCTACCCCTGCCTTTTTTCCTGGTTCCATTAGCTTGCAAAATTTTGGACCAGCCTTTCATTTTTAGGATGTGCCTATCTCTTGTAGTGAGATGAGTTTCCTGATGGCAGCAGAGTGATGGGGTGTGGTTTTGAATCCAAGATTGTAATCAGTGTCTCTTGATTTGTGAGTTAATACCATTGACATTTAATGTTATAATGGAGAAGTTATTTTTAATTCTCAACATTTTTTATGTTTAGTGGATTTTGTAAGTGTATTGTTTGACATTTATGTTTTGGTAGTATTATACTTCACTTCTGTCCTTCTGGATACGCTTGTTTTTTCTTCAAGTTTGTGTATCATTTCTAGCATTTTTTGAAGGCCTGGTTTGGTAGACATGTATCCCTTCAAGTTGTCTTTGTGTTGGAAAACTTTTCTTTCTCCCTCAATCATGACAGATAGTTTCACCGGGTATATCAGTCTGGGTTGGCATTTTTGCTCGGTAAATACTTGAAGTATGTCTCTTCAAGCTCTTCTTGCTTTTACTGTTTCCATTGAGTAGTCATTTGTTATTTTAATAGGTTTACCTTTAAAAGTAACTTGCTTTTTTTTCTCTTGAAACTTTCAGCACCTTTTCTTTGTCTTGAATGAGGAGTGTTTTGACTATTATTTGCCATGGCGATTTTCTATTTTGGTCATATCTGTTTGGAGTGCGAAATGCCTCTTGTATTTGGATGGGCCTCTCATTCTTTAATTGAGGGAAGTTTTCATTGATGATAATTTGAAAAATTTCCTTAGGTGTGGTATTTTGAGATTCTTGCTCTGGTATCCCATGAATGCGCATGTTAGGCTTCTTCAGGGTGTCCCATATCCCTTGAATGTTCCTCTCAAGTATCTTTTTGGCTTTAACAATCTCTTCCATTGAGCTGGTTAATTGTCTTCAAGATCTGAAATTCTATTTTCTGCTTTGTTAGTTCTGCTGATAAGACTCTCTGTTGAGTTTTGGATTGAAGATGACTTGTCTTTTAGTTCAATTTTAAACTCTGCCTGAGACTGTTTTAACTGCTCTATGTCTAGTTTTGTTTCTTGAACTGTTTTTCTCAACTCCTCTAAGTGCCTGTTGTGTTACTGTTCAAAGTGGTTGATGCGGTTGTTTAATTCCTCTCGGATTTCTTCTTTCATAATATTGATCATGGTAATGATCAATACTATGAAAGTTGTTATCTTGGGTCTGGCTTTCTTTGCTATTTTATGTGCATTTCTTCTGGTTGGAATTCATCATTATGAGGTTAATTCTTTCCGTGGGAGATTGGTCTTCTTGGGTTTTGTTTCTCATGGATCGGCACTTTGACTTGGGCATTGTTGTTTTGTTTCTTAGGACCTTTCAGTTACTGTGTGTTTTTGACTGAACTGATTTAGTTGGTGTTATTACACTTGGGCAGTTATTACTAGTGCTTGTGTTGGATCGGGTATGTTTGTCATTTGTTATTGTAATTTCCTAGATGAGGCTATTAGGCTGTTAGTATGTCAGTTAAGTCAGGTTAAGTAGACAGGGGGTGAATATTAGTATGGTAGTGCACTTTTACGATTTAGTATCTTGGTGATATGTGGGAGTGAGTGGTGTACTCCCTGGAATTGTATGTTTTTAGGGTGGCTATATGGAAAAGTTGATTTACAGTGATTATTACTAGAAAGGAACAGTAAGGTGAAAAAAAGGAGGTTTACTTATCTTTGGGCTGGATGAAGAATCTCTCCCATGTGATGGGACAATTGTAGAGGGCTTCAGTTGTATGGCCTTTGTCCCTTAGAGTTTTGCTTGAGTTTCCTTTGGACTCTATTGAATTCTGAGTAGTAATGTGTCTTCTGTGAACTACGTGCTTGGGTCCCCCGGTGGGCTGGAGAGGCAGAGGGGCTGATGTTGATGGCAGAATTCTTCACCTGGGACCTGGGACTTGGCTTAGTGGCCCACCCAAGCTCCAGGGTTGGAAGAATATGAGCAAGTCCTGTCTGGTTGGGCGGACAGGCGGGTGGGAGGAAGAAAGGGGCTGAGGCCTGAGGCGTGGCCCAGGCAAAAACCAGAGGCAGCCTGGGTGCCACGGGGACCCGGGGCCACCCGGGGGGGGGGGGGGAGGAGAACTCACCTGGGATGGAGGGCTGGGAGCAGCGGTGGGGCAGAGAGGCTGGCGGGAGGAAACAAGGAGCTGGGGCCAGGGCATGGCCCAGGCAAAAACCTGAGGGAGCCTGAGTGCAGCTTGTACCTGGGGCTACCTTACCTGGGATTTCAAGTCTGGCGATTTTTAAGAAAGATAAATATTGAAATGCCATATGACCCTGCTATTCCACTTTTGGGAATAATACCCCATACAGCAAAAATTCACCTGGATAGCACAAGCAGGACCATGTTCATAGCAGCACTCTTTACAATTGCAAACTCATGGAATCACCCCAAATGTCCAACAGTTGATGAGTGGATAAGGAAAATGTGGTACATTTATACAATGGAATACCACTCAGCCATCAAAAATGATGAATTAATGAAATTTGCCAGGAAATGGATGGAAAAAGAAAAAATTATATTGAGTCAAGTATCCCAGACACAGAAAATTAAGCGCTGTATGCACTCCCTAATAGGTAGATGCTAGTACAAAACCCACTTTGTGGCACACTCAAAGATAAATCTCTTTAATACCTACAGTAATTGTAAAGATTATGAGCAGGGATGGAAGGGGAAGGAGGGCCGCCAGAAACAAGGAGAGAGGGGGTCATGCTACAGCAGAGAAAATAGGCCATCATCAAGGACTGCAATTAATTAATGAGACATCTGGTTAAGCTTACAGACTTTCCCTCCTGGTCACTTGTAACTGATAGGGTTTGGTCTCACCAGACAGTGAGGGCAAAGAGTCTGGCAGATAGAAGTTAACCATCCTGCAAATGGGAGGCTGACCCCTGCCCCCACCATGGTCTCCTACTCTTATTCCGTCTACCTTTGAATCTACTCGTATATAAGACTCTGTTTTAATGACATCCACTATCCATCAGGATGGAGCCAAGGACAGTGCAGGAACTGCAAAACTGGAAGAAAAAAACCAACAAACCATAATTCATAATTCAGAGCAGCAGAGACCCTACATTAATCACTAGAAACCAGGCCAGCCTATCTCGACCCATCCCAAAGCTCAGGGAAATTTGGGGAAGAGGGGGTGGTAAGATTGTAAGAGCCTAAAAATGTGAGGAGAAATGATATGCAAGGTACTCCACACAAGGTAGGGCCGAATAATCATAATAGGAAATTGCATGACCTGTGCAATGACGAACATATCATTGACCCCCCAAAGTCTAGCATGGATCACAGGCACTAGGATTCTTAAAGGCAAGGGATTTATAGCTTCAATAGTGTTTCTATACTAAAGGGGAACTCAAAAAAGAGCTCTAGTCAATGCTACTGAGTTCTTACACCTCATCAGAGAGGAGGACCCAGAGGAAAGTTTGACATGCACAGTAAAGGATGCTCCAGGGATAGGGGAGGGACAATGGGAGAAAGGGAGGGAGGGGTGAAAGGAAGGAGAAAGAGGGAAAGGGAACAGGGAGATCCAGGGAAGGGTGGATGAATGGAGATTATTGTGGTACCTTTCAACTTTGTATGAGTGGAAAAAATAAATAAAACAATGTACCAGCAAAAGATATGAAAAATATGTTACTTTTCCTTTGTCAAATTAGTCTGTATGATCTAATTTCTTAATTCTGTGTATTTGAAGCATTGTAAATTAGAACTACCAGTATAGATCCATACAGAATTAAAGATGGCAAAATGTGTTTCACAAATAAGATACAGCAACAAAATAAATGTTCTGTGAATTTTCTTTTTCACCAGGATAATGCCTGGTGATGGTATCACACCATGACATACAATGAGGGGGAAGAATTTTTATTTGCATTGTGTCACATTGTGCATAAAATCTATTCACAGATTTTTAAGTTTTTCACTGAATATTTAAATTCTCTGCTAGCTTTAAGTGTCAGAAATAATGCACACATCTGTATATCTTGGGGCCCTTCTCTAGGAGAACCTCCTGTCGAGTCACTAGTTTTTGAATGGCATAAGCAAGTTAAATTTGGTAATTGAAGATTTCAGTTTGCAAAGGCTATACTAATTTGTACAGGAACAAAAATAATTGTACACCATTTCTTGACTGGATTTTCCTCAGCATGAAATGGTATTTCCACTATACATATTTAATCAGAAATATTTCAAATTTAGATTTAGTATTTCCTTTTACAGGAATAAGGAAACTTCACTTCTATTTAAACCATGATTTTTAAAAAATTTCTCAGTGATATTTCTTGTTTTTATCTAGTGATGATTTTTGCTCTCTACTTTTTAGGTTGTGAACCTGACACTGTACCTTGTGTGCATGTATGTATTTTAGATATTATTTCTATTTTATTTACAACACCCTAGGAGGGCTTAAATATGTCATTTTTCTCTGGTTTGAGTTCACTGAACATCCCTTTATGGCTTCTGTATTTAAGGAATGAATAAAAACACCTGTATAATAATGTCACATTATTTATTTATAATCTTTTATTATCATAGTATGTATCCATCAGTATAATAAAGGGTAAAAAAACCTTGATGAATATTCTAGCATGTAACCTTAAATTAAAAAAGCAACATTACATGTGTTCATTGGAAAGATAGTCAACACATATTGCCACAATTTTAAAAAGTTGAAAATTACTACTTTAACTTTAACATGTTATTTATTTTACTTGGTCCATTTGTGGAAGTGTGAAAAATTTCAGGATTTGTTGTTGAATAAACACAATTTTCCTAACACTCCTATTGAATAAACATTATTTCCCCCTATTTTATGGAATGCTATTAACAATAATGTCCCTATATGTTTAGCATTCATTTATGTTTTTGCCAATCAGTCCACTCATTCACTATGTACACAACTACCTCAGTTCTTAAAAAGCTTGATCATTTGATAGTGCCTCAAATATTAAGGTAAATATCTTTTGCAGAGTATTATGACTATTTCTGCATTTTTTGCATGTGTTTGTGTATATGTATACAAGAGAGTGTCCATGTCTGTGGAGGCTCAAGTGTGATATCAGAATAATTTTTGATTGCTTTACCTTCTCCAAACCTCATGAGTCGAAATTATAGGCAGATGTCATCTCTGCCTGGTGTTTTTTATGTGGGCTCTAGTGAAACAAACTTGGGTCTTTTTTCTTGTGAGGCAAAGGCTAAAGCCTCAAGCCATCTCTCCAGCCCAAATTACTACATATTATACTAGTAACATTCAAAGCTTTAGAGACTTTAAAATGATCCTTGGTATATCTATCTCCAGATAGAACAACATTGAACATACAGTATTTTTATCTGTGAGATGTTATTTTATATACTTGAATGGTTTCTATTTCATTTTTTTATTTTTATATACAGCATGTTATCTTTTATCCTTCAATGTTTTCTATTTCCATTTTGTATATTTTATTCTTTGCTCACTAGCATTTTGAGTTAATGAAATGATTTCTACTTTTAAAATACAAGCTAATTTGTTTTTCTTAGAACAGGTCACAAAATATGACCTTTTCTTACATTACAATTTCCTTTTATTTTTTTCAGTCTGGGAAGATTTATTTTCATTTACACCTTAACTTTTAATCATGTCTACATAGTTAATCCTTTTACTACTTTTTCTTTTTTTCTTTTATTTTATTTATTTATTTTTTTTTCAGATGTATATTTTATTCTTTTTTTTAAACATTTTTTATTATCTCCGCTCATACAAACTTAATAGGTACACTGGTTCCTTCCCTCCCTCCTCCTCTCCCCACCCCTCTGCTCGCCCTCCATTAACTCCTCCCTCCCCATCCTCCAGTGCCTCCCCTCCCCCAATCCCAGGAGAATCCTTTAATGTGCATGCCTGACTTTCCTGTGGGTCCTCCTCTCCGATGACATATAAGGACCCAGCGGCATTTCCTCCTAAGCATAGGAACACTATTTTGGCTGTCAATCCCTTGCCTCCAAGGATCTTGGTGCTTTTAGCAAATGCTGGACTTTGTGGGGACAATAGTATGTTGGACGTTGCACAGGGCATGTAAAGTCCAATTATGATTGCTTCGGCCCTACCTTGTGTGGAGTATCTTGCATATCATTGCTTTTCCCATCCTTGTGCTCTTACACTCTTACCGCCCCCTCTTCCACAAATTTCCCTGAGCTTCAGGATGGGGAGAGATTAGGCGGGCCTAGTTCTAGGTGGTTGATATAGAGTCTCTGAAGTTCTGGATTATGGTTTGTTGATTTTCTTTTGCGGTTTTGCAGCTTCTGCAATGCCCTTCACTCCATCCTGATGGGTATTGGATGTCACCCCCTGGCCAGAGATAAAAAACTGTTAAACAAGAGTCTTGTTATAAGAGTATATTCAAAGGTATATGCAATAAAAGTAGGAAACCACAGTGAGGGAGGGTCAATCACCCATATGCAAAATGGTTACTTATTATCTGCCAGACTATATGCCCCCCCCTTTCTGGTGAGATCACACCCCATCACACCCCCTCAGTTGTAGATGATCAGGAAGGAAAAGTCTGTGAACTTAACCAGATGTCTCATTGCTTACTCGCAGTCTTTAATGGAGGCATATTTTCTCTGCTGTAACATAGGCACTTCTCTCCTTGTTTCTGGTGTGGCCTCCTACCCCATCCTGCCTGTTCATACTCCTTGCAATTACTGTATTACAGAGATTTATCGTTGAGTGTCTCTAGGTGGGCTGGGTGGGTTTGGTACTAAGAGCCACCTATTAGGGAGTACATACGGCGCTTTTTCTTTTTTTTCCAAATGTTATGATTCATAAATTTTGCAAACATATCAATTTCACCATTTAATTCTGGTTTTAGAGCAATAACATTTTTACTATCTCATAGGTAATCATTTACCAATAGCAAAACAAGCAATATTTAATGGTAGTAATAATAGAAAAGTAATAAAAATAATTATTGTAATTACTTTATTATTATAACAATTTCACCTCAATACACCAAGAGAAGACAAATGGACTTACCGTTTTCTCTGTGCTGGCTTTCAGTCAACATTGTTCTTGGCCATCAGTGAGGAGCCTTTCTGGGTGTTGGCTTCAGATTGTGTTCATGACATTCACTCATCTCTGGACAAAAGGATTCAAACTCAATCTAAGCCTTGGGCTTACTGCCATCTGAGGTACGCATTTTTAAAATTCAACTAACTTCTGTTAGCAAAGTATTATATACTTGTAAGATAAGCTGATTCATAATGTGTGATGAAATCTAACACTAAAATGAAGAAGCTTTACATAATGGAAGACACAGGGGCACAAGTAGCTATGCAGATATTCACACTGTAGATTCAAATTTAATAATTTGTAAAGCAGAAATCATTTAAAATTTGTGTCCCAACTTCCTAACTTGAACTTGTAGAAGAGGAAGGAAAACAAAAGATACCAATGTAATATGTTAGGAGATGTTATGAAAATGAAATGAAATGTGCAAATTTATTTATTATCAGTAATATCAAATATATACAGGCACTTAGCAAATGCTTGTGTGCCAAATTTTATGTACTTCAAAGAACATATGATGACTACATAGAACCAAGGGTTTCAGAATAAATACTGAAAGAATCTTGCCTCAACTAAACACATAAAAATCATTTTACTTCTTTCTTGAAATTTCAATCACTTGTAGATTTAATTCTTTTGTAAATTACAAGACAATATAAATCATCTTTCATACTTAAATAGTAGTATTAAACATTGCTTCATTATATATCATATACAATTCAATTGTTAACTTGAATAAGATTATAGGTTGATATTTTGTGAATGAAAATTATTTTATTCATATGACATGCTATTGGCCATTAGTAATTTATAACTATTTTAGGATAAGAAGCACTCTCAAATGATATGTAGCTTGCTATGTGTATTTTCAACCTCCACTAAGGTAAATGTATCATGTTTCATTTCTTTTTTGGTGGAAAAGAGAGCAAACATGTTTCGAAGTTATAGATCACCCCAATCGAAACTAGAAAGTTGTGAACGTTTCATTAAAATTCAGCACTGCTCAGTCCAAACACTTATGACATATTACTATTTCTAGTGACATGATACTGAGAATGAATTTGCAATAGATAAAGGGAAAAAAATCTTTACTAACTTCCAACAGCTTTGTTTGAAAGTGTAACATAACAAGAATGGAATGGAAAGGAAGGATACAAGCTGCTCCACTAAGTCTTGAGTACATCCTGGTCATCTTCACATAAGAAGGAACACAAGTCTCCGATTACAAATCAATGTCGTCATCATGTGGTGACTGTCCCAAGGCCACTCAAACAAATTTAAGTTCCGTACTTCACAATGGATTCCTGAAGATATAGAATTGAGTATATGGGTTTTTCTTGATTTCTTTGTGGTGAGATGGAATGTTTTGATTGGACAAATAAAATTCAGAAAATCCCCCTCTGATGAGTAGCTTAAAATGACAAAAGAATGGAAAATACAACTCACATAAAAGTCTCAAAATACCATAAATATAGAATAGACATTTTAAATTCACTTACATTGAGAAGTTCAGTAAAAGAATTTGATATCACTGGTATAGAATTAAACAGAGCATATAATTTTCTGTTTATATTTATTTGGTTCTGAATGATTTCTTCATAATGTAGATTCATGTTATAAAAATGAATTTTGTTGCATTTATTTCTTAGCATATGTCATTATCAATAAAACATTATCATCATAGATAATTCTATATATGTTTATGTTGTAAAAATCTCATTTTTAGTCAATGTTTTCCCCCAAAGAAGCTAATTGATTTATATTTATTTATAATTTTTATATATTTAAAAGTGAATATTTATATTTTAAAGTGAAAGCCATTCATATTTGATTATGATAATTGGAAGAAACAGGTATTACTTGTTTCTTCTTGAATGGACATTTGTGTATTCCAGAAAGTAAGGTATCCCAGAAGATTGGAAAGTTGTGAGAGAATTTCCACTGAAATTCCAGCCTTTCAATCCCCAAGGGCAAGAGTTTTCCTTCTTGTTTTGCTTAGAGACAAGATTTTGTTTTTAATTTCAGCAATACCATAGCTTCTGTTTCTTTGTTGATTCTGTCCTGATTACACATTATGGGACCCAGAAAGAATAGACCAAAGATGTGACCAGCACCCCTTGCCTTCTGCAACTGTCCTCAAACATATAAGATAAAATTACCTTATAGTGAAGATCATTCGAGATACTATCTTATGCTTGAAATAGAGCTCTCTTCTTGAAAAACAGTTGTCAGAAACATGTGAATGAACGTGCACATGTGACATGAGCAGAGGAGGGAAATTTCGTCTCTTGCGAATGAAAGAAAGCCTTCTGTTCAGCCTCAAAAATGTGCTCTTGTCCTGAGCAAATGGTTTGGAACAGAAAGCAAAGACTTAAGGTCAATTTTGATTCCTGATATTGCTGTAATAAAAGTTGCTCTCATCTTGTCTTCTTGTGAAAAAAGCATGACACGCCCACAGTATTTCTTTCTTATCACTTTTTAGAAGTGAGATATAGTCACAACTGTAGGCCTTGGCAGCATTTTAGGGTTTGAAAAAAAATCACAACTTTGATGATAAAAAGTAGCATGGAATAATGGGATTTTATAATATCTGAGCCAAAAGAGAAAAAATTATGTGAAATACAGCTTTCAAGACGGCTGTGAAATTAAGCAGAGAAAATGAAATGCACATTACTTTGTGTGTAAGCTGATTCTGCTTTGAGTGGAATCAAGGAGATTACATGAACTGGGTTGAAACTATAGAGAAATATCTTCTCTTAAACATCCACAGAAGCATGCACATGCATACATGTGTGCATACTCACACATGAAAATAGAAAATGCATACAAATTAAAAATTGCACATGAACTATCACAAATCTAGCTTGAGTAATTGTCCATTGTGCTCAATATTCCTTCATATGTCATGTATACAGGGTCTAAGATCCATCTTTATTCTTTCCTTGTCTTCCTGGTAGATGTCACTGGTCATGCAGCATCTCCTTCGTTACTAAGAACAAAAATATTGGATTATTCGTGAGAAGAGCAACACAGCCAACTGCCTGGATGCTTTGGGTGTTTAGTTACTTGTCATTTCTATTTCACTGGAAAAAATGGATAGGGGAATGGCAGAATGAAAAGGAAGCTAGGGAGATTTCACGGTTCAATGTAATGTGCTAGGCAGGTTGGGATAGCATCAGATGGGAACCCCAAACTGAAAAGCAGGAGACTGGTATGAATGTGGAAAGTCTGGTATGGGAAGTATCTTTGTAATTTCTTCTTTAATTTAACTTTATTTTTAAGATAAAATGTTTACTACCAATAAGTAGCAGGAATGTATTTACAGTGAGATTTACAGTGAGACAGATTCAACACCATTATGAGCATATAGTGATAATGGTTGCATAAATGAGTTGATATAAATAATGTTGATGGTAAAACTGTCATATGTGTTGAAAACAGATCTACACATGGTATACTTAAAAGTGTTAGCTTAAGAGACAGGATAATCCCAAAATTAGTATGGAAAAGTAGAGTCCCCAATGTTAAAAGACTCTCCATTTTCCATTTTCACGTACATTTGTATATGTGTGTGTGTGTGTTCATATCTGTGGGTATGTGTGTGTGTGTTACATATCTGTGGGTGTGCATGACTGTGGATACACATGTCATGGATGGTTCTTCTATCTATTCTTTTGTGGGTTATTCTCTAATTAAACACAGAACTTGTTCATAGGATTAGTCTGGTTATCCAACTTGCTCTGCAGATTCCCAAGTCCCCATATCTAGGGCTAGAATCACAGATAGGGACCATGCCAACCTTTCCCTCCCATTTTTATGTGCTGTCTAGACGTCTGAATTCTGGTCATTTTACTTTTGGGACAAGTGCTTTATCCACTGGGCCATCTCCCTCACACTAAAAGTCTCCCTGAATAATGCAGTATTAATGTCATTGTTCACTGAATTAGGAAAGAAACAAAGCATTGTAGAAAAAACCAAGACTAAAAAATAATGGGTTGTCAAAGCCAAAACTATTATTTTGTTTTTACCAATAAAGTGTATTGAACTGTAATAAGCAGAGTAAGAAAGCTGTTTCTTCCCTTCTGGAGAAGAGGTTATATATATCAATTAAATAAAATTGGTTAAGATGAGGAGAAGGACTTGAAAAAAGTTCACTCAATAAATTAGAGAATGTGTGAACAGGAGGTAATAGCACAAAACAGAATTGACAAAATTTGAGTTTAATAAAACTAGGGCAGTGCAATGATTCTCAAGAAGTAGGTAGATCCTTTGAAATAAAAAAAATCCTATCTATTTTTCTGGAACCTCGATTAGTTTAGTGCACAAATAACACTGAATGCGGAAAAAAGAAAGAAATGTCCATCTCATCTATGAACATTATAAACAGTAGCAAATCCAATCAGGCAGATTTCTAGAGGCTCATAGCAAATTTCTATTGGAATAAAAATCTTTAGATGCAAGTTGTTACATATAATATGAAATAGTAAATAAATACTATTGCATAAAGGAGTAAATTCCCTGACTATATAAATTAGTACCTCTTTATGACAGAGGAGAATCTTCAATATACATAGTAGAATTGAAATAAACAATGTCCTAAGTCTCATTGCACATGAACACAAAGTTATGTAAATGATTGCTAATTTTATTGTCTTTCCTAAGTGTCATTTTGAACAATCAGCCTATTTAAAAACATCCCTGAAAATTAAAGCAATAAGAACTATTGATAGATTTGTCTGCATAGAAAATAAACTTAATTTAATGGTCATTTCATATGAATAGCACTAATTTGCAATAACTATTCTACTTAGAAAGATGAACAACTAACAGAAACAATTGCTTTTAAATGTACCAATGTAAAAATAATAATAGAAGCACAGTGAGACATTTATGAATAAAACTAAAACATCATTTACATGGAAGTTATTGGACGTACATAGAGATATTTTAAAAACCTAAATATACCTTGACAGATAACTTCTAAATATCAATAAGTTGTCTAAAAACCCTAACAGGCTTTTTATAAAGAGATTTGGATCAATTCTAAGCAATAGTTCAGGTATGTTGTAGGATCTCCAAAAAGAATCCCTAATGTTCTTTAAGTTATAAATGCAGAAACTTAAGAACTTGCTAGTGAAGATAGAGAAAAATAGGGGACATGATTCTTTTAGATGTTATGACTCATATTAAAACTTTTAATAAACATAATGTGATATGAGAGCAGCAACACACAAATTTAAAATTAAGAAGGTTGTATAAATGAGAGGTGGCATCCTCAAGGATGGTGGGAGCTGGAAATGTTCTGGGTCAGAAATTGAAGTGACTTGGGAATATGTGTAGCTGAGAGACCCTCCAGAAGCACATGAGCACCAAGCTTGACCTCCAAATTAAAATACTTTTCTTTGAAACTCTGCTCTTTCAGACCATCTCAGGATTATAAACAATTCTTGAAGTTTAAAAAAAGAAGGACGTGTGCTCAGCCTGGAAAATCCTTGCCCTACAAATTTCAAACATCCATGTCAGAAACCAGGTATGGGGGGAAGGTTTGGAATACATACATGTGCAATATCCCCCCAAACTTGCACACACAAACGCGTGTGCACACACACACACACACACACACACACACACACACACACACCACAAAAATGGAAAAAGGAATGAATAAATTCTACATTGAGTATTTAATTCTTATAAATTATATTTGAAAACATTGAAAGCTTATATTTTAGTTTGGCAGCATAAAGTAAATAAGTATAGAATGAGCTAAAGAAAAAAAAAGAGGAGCTTGTATGATTGGGAAAAAAATAAAATGTGGGAGAAAAACAACTCTGTACCTAGAAGAAATATAAGGAAAAAGAATAATATTGCCAGCATTCTTGCATCAGTATTTTGTTCCACTCAGGAACTTATTTTTGACTGTTAGGATGTTGAATACAGTGGTGTTTCATGTTGGTGGAGAGAACTGAAGCTGACATTTTTCTTACAATCAGATTTTTACAAATATTTGGTTTGAAATGAAAATAATGAATACTGAAGGAGAGGGTCTTGGCTGCTTTTTAGTTTTTTGTGACAATTTCATCACCCAAACAATTTAGGGAATGGGGGGATTCAATCATGTTCACAGGTCTATACAATCCATTATGCTGCAAGGAGAGTTTTATGAATACAGAAGAGACAAGGAAAGTGACCAGGCCATAGACACAGGAAGACCAGAGAGAAGGACATACTTTGTACCTTGCCAGCCTGCCAAATTCCAGCCAACCCTCTCACCATCTTACCCACCCATTCAGTGAGTGACCCATTTACCATGAACTGAGTCATCTCACCTCAACCACACAATCTCCTATAGGATTGCTTGAAGACCACCCTTAAATAAATAATTCTTCATAGGTTGTCTAAAAACTCAATCCTCAAATTTCAAGTTGACTTCCAACTTTACATTGATACAATGAAGATTTACGTGAGGAGGATATCTGAATGTCACATATCTGAAGAACTAGTTTCATATTTGTAGCTTTAGATTTGAGATTAAGTCTCAAAATTGAAAAAAATTAAGTCTCTTAAAAATTGCTGACAGGAAACAGATTAGAGGCAGAATGTTTGAAAATATCCTTACAATTTCATTTAAATCAAACAGCACCTTGTAGCCGATGAAGTAGGAAAACATACATACAAACCTTTTTCAAATGAAGTACCTTGATGATGCTGGATATAGAGGCTATGACGTCATGGGTCCTAAACAAAAGGAATCTTGAGGAGCAAGAGTAGACAATGAATGCTAGGTGGTGCTTTTAAAATGGCTTGGGGGTTAAAGTCTTTGCCATGAAAGTAAAAGGACCTGAGTTCAGATCCCCAGATCCCCCATAAAAATGCTGGGTGGATAATGACAACAACGTGTAATTCCAGCCCTGAAAGTGGAGCCTGGGAAACCCCAGAGCAAAGCAATAAGGAGGTAGAGCAATCCAGGGTGATTCCTGATATCACCCTTGAGCACACACACTCATGTGCTCTCTTTTAAACACACACACACACACACACACACACACACACACACACACACACACAAAACATACACATCCAAAAATTAGCCAAGCAGATAAACATTATGCTCAATGAAATTTGTCTTTTTGCAAGGAGACCACACTGTCAATATACAGCCATCATGATGAAACTATAGGGAAAATTGGCCGCACATTCCAAGTATTTTGGATAAATGAAATTGTAAAAGGATGTGTGCTTCCTCCAGAAGACACACTGTCCTGTAGACGGCAGGAACCGAAGAGAATCCATGTATAAGGAGATTTTTTTATCCAGTTTTGAAGTACATGCCTTATTGATATGAAGTATTTATCTGATTGTGTAAAGCTGCTTCAGAAGAGCATTGCACAGCCTAGGAAACAGCTTAGATTCCTGTCATTTGGGAAAGATGATCAACACAACAAACTCGTGATTGCTTTTCTTAGGTGAGATTAACTACAAGAAGTAATCAAATGATCTCCTTGACCACTGAGCCACAAACTGGCTTTCAGAGTGTCACGTAGAGTGAGAAGCCACTCCTGAGACCCAAAGGTGAAGAGAGGCCCCAGGCTGCTGTGTTACTTTGTGGTGAGATACTGTGTAGAAGGCGGTAAACTCACTTCAAGCTGTAACACGAGATCTGAAGTAGTCAGAGGTGTTTACTGCACAGTTATCTAGAAATGAAACTAACAGATGTGTAGCTACTGCTAAGTGACACTTCTTTATTCTTAACCTTTCCGAGCTGTATGATCAAATATAATTCAAAATGGATGGAGTCTAAAAGATATCTGAACAAAATGAAGGAAATAAAACGGAAAAGGGAGAAAGAAAAGTGAGTCTTTGGATTTGTAAAATAAAACATTGAGGTGGAAATAAAAATGCACATGATTATAAAAAGATTAAAAAGTAAAGATATTTGAAGAAAAAGCATATTGACTTATATTTCTTGTTTTAATGTTCTGATTAAGAGACTGAGCACTTTCCTGAATAAAAATGGAGGAGGGGAACCCCCTTGTTTCAGTCCAAATTTTAGACTATTTGCAGTGTTATAGTAATTTAGTATACTGCTAGTTGCGGGCTTGTCATTTGTTACTATTAGTTTGTTAGTATATGCTTCTTTTATTCTTTTCTTCCATTTTCATGTGCATGTGTACACCTGTTTGCACCTGGGTACAGATGAGTGTGTGTGCATGCAGAAGTTCAACAATGACATGGGGAATTACTCTGCTGGCTCTTCCACCTTACTCCTTTGAGTCTGGGTCTGGAATTAAACCCAGAGTAGCTAGAAGGGATGTGCTACTATACAAACTGTCCATCATGACAATGCCCAGCAGATTCTTGTGGGGAGGGGTAGAGAGGGAAGGGATGCTTCACTCACGGCCCCAGAACAGGAGACCACTAGTAGCCAGCAAGTCCTACCTGGGGGAAACTACAGGCACCAATGCAAAGCTGCAATCCCAGAGAACTGAACCATGGGTCCAGCCCAACAGAGTCATGGGAAATCTCCATCCACTAATGTGTCTAGTCACCACATGGCATATGAGATCTTTCTGCATCTCTGAGAAATATCACCTAATTTTCTGTGTTTCAGACTTCCTTGGGGTCTGTGAACCCTTTCCACACATCTCTTCTTTTGAATGAAGAACGTATGCACCCAGTGTCTTCATTGCTGCTGTGCAGTCTGGGCTGATTTGCCTGCTTTGATTTCACAGGCTCACTTGTAAGACTTCAGAATTTTTGCTGACGAGGAATCAGATTAAGATTGTTCAGGCAGCTGTTAGAGAATGACTGCTTTTTGCAGAACGGGTGCAGAGATGGGTTTGTCGTGCGGCACAAAGCTAAACATTCAGTTTGCATTGCCTGCAAGAGAATTTCTCTTTCACTTGACACGTATTCTAATTACTGTATTTCATTATAAGAACTATCATTCTTTTCCTTATGGGTCGAACTCAGCAGTCCTCTAAAAACACTTGAAAGTAGAGAGCCCAACCATCTTGGAAACTTGGGAGGGATCCACAGCCCAGGGCAACAGTTTTTCTGCAGAATCACAAAACACCTCAGCCACATCCAGGCCCTTTATTCTAAGGGTTGCAAAAATAAATCAAAAACACAAGAACCACAAAACTAACAATAAACAAAACCTTCCATCTCCTTTCCTGTTGTTCTATTCAGCCCCTGAATAAAAAAAAAAAACCTTCTATAGTGCAGATACATGTTCTTGACTGTGCTACTCTAGAGAACCCTGTCTAAATATAAATACGTCACGAAATATAATGAGGAAAAAATAGTCTGTATTATAACAGCTTAGATGAGGATGGTGATGATGATTCAGTTGCTACATTTTGGCCCTCTGAGACTGTGGGGAGAGTAGGCTTTGAAGTTGTTGAATGGGACTGGGAAGATAACTTAGTGGTTAAAGCCTTTGCCTAGGAAGCAAAAGGTTCTGAGTTCACATCCCCAGATTCCACATAAAAATGTCAGGTGTATATGGTGGCACCTTGCAATTATGGTCCTGAGAAACCCCAAAGCAAAGCAATAAGGAGGTAAAGAATCCAGGATGATTCCTAATATCACCCTTGGGTATCCGCAGGCACACACACTCAAGTGCCCTCTTACATGTAGACCTCACCCACATGTATACCTTCACACACATATACGCAAAAAAAATAAAGCATATCAATGATAGGATTGGCTGCCACTGGGTAAGAGAGTGATAGTGTATGAGTTATGAGCCCACATGTGAAAATAAAAAATGTTCTCATTTTTACAACAATATATGAAAAATGAAAATTATACAGATTGATGAGGTATCATGTGATGGTTCCTAAATGTATCTTATGTAATATGTGTATCATCTTAATTATATCTATCTGCTCAAATAGCACTGCTTACAATGAAAAACATCTGCAATCCTTTCTTCTGGTGTTTAAAGCATGTATAATACGTAACAGAAATTTCACTAACACTATGTACCAGGTTCTGAAGAAAAGATACATAAAAAGGACCCAGTTGAACCTATTGTCTGGAGCCAAGTTCGCTTAAGTTCAGCCTCAATCATTTTTAGCCCAGGAGACGACAAAGGTTTAAGTGAGAAACAAACCCTTATTTTCAAATGTCTGTGCATGCTCATACTGTTTATAGGATAATTTAGACATTTGGATGTTGTTATAACTTACACATTTTGTGAAATTTAATTTGAATATTTTTCTATATGGGTATAGGAATAAACAAAGCAAATATAATATTTCTGTTTAGAATCATAAAACATTTGAAATATTAACTTCGTTTGCCTTTGTATATGGTCAAGAGTTGGCTCTCTCCCTGTTTGTAAAAAAGTAGAGCAAAATATCCCTGAATTTTTGGTAAATTTCTGAAATCTATTCCTATTTTGCTTGACTCACACAGACGCTTTTGTCATTTTGATTCCTCATTTTTCATTAATTAATGCTTTATTTTCTATTAAATTTTTAGCATAATAATTGTGACAGAAAGAGAAAGATGAAGATAACACAAGTTATCTCTCAAAACATTAAAATTTCCCGTGTTAGTAAATAAACACACCTGTAAAATGTACCTTACAATATTGATGGTGACTTGAGGAAAATATCAATCTCTATTGACGAACAGAAAGTGTCACTGATAACACTGCACTAAAAGAGACAGAAGATATGCCTTTGGTTCCCTTCTTTGCGAATGTGAGGGAGCCCCCAAGCAAATCCACCTGGTGGCTGTTGCAAAGTAACCTTGTGCACCTTTTGGTTTCTTATCAGTGCTGAGTCTCTCCGTAATTGCTGATTTCTGAGGTAATAGAGTTAGTGTCTGCCAACTTCCTCCTTTGACATCTCCTGTGACAAGTGTTGTCAGCAGACGGCACTGTTGAGAATGTTTCCTGGGCTCTTGACACAATCTCTGCTGTTGTGGAAGGGCAGCAGCTGCATGTGTGTGGTGTCTGGTGATATTCATCTTCCAGCAAAGTTTCCTCACCAGTCACAGAGTTCCTAGCCTTCTATGTTCTGAGAACTGATATTGTGACATTAGTTGAAGGGAGTCTTCATGCTGGGGAGTCACTAGCAGAGGCGTAGAATCAGTCTCTTCCACAGCAATCCAGTGACATCATGTTCAGTGAGGGCCAAAGCCTGCTTTCAAAGAGTAGACTTACCTTCCAAATTCCTCCTTCAAGTGTCCTCCTCTTTGAACACACGTTCCACTAAAAGTTTTTAATAAGTAACTTGCATAGTGATTGTCATAGCTGGGCATAGGTGTCGACTTGACAGTTGAGGGTTTGTGCTTTGGGCACATTTGTAGAGAATTAGTGGTTGAGTTAGGCTCAGAGCAAACCTGCAAGAGATTGTCTAGCTGATGGGGAAGCCCCCATGGGTGGAATTAGGCCCTGGAATAAAATACAGACATCTGGTTGACAGAGTTGGCATCCTTTTGTACACTTGTCCAAACATGCTGATCTGGCAAGTAAGGATTGTTTGTCTCTCACACATTATGTGGTGATTTTGTGGCCAGTTCTGTTGGCCCTGGTGTTGGTGTGAGCTCTCCCATCAAGCTGGACTGAGCGCTGTAACCAGAAAATCGTAATAGACAATAAATCCCTTATTCCCTTAAGCTGTTTGATGGTCATTTATCAGCAGCCATGTAGGCTGACTGCTACAGTGGTCTCTTACCCACGATTTCACTAGCTGGGATGTCAGTTACCTAGGGACAAAGAACTCTTGGCTGTCATTTGGGTCTAAATTGCCCCCCATAGCTTGCATGTTTCAGGTTTCATGTTCAGCTTAGTGCTGCAGAGAGAGACACAAGTGTTAACGGATGGACCCGAATGGGAAGTCCTAGATCAATAGCCCTGTGCTTTGGAAGGGGTCTCTGAGATCCTTATCTTTTCCTCTTTTTTGCTTTCTAGCTGCATCAAGTAAGCAACTTGCTCTGCTGTGGTCTCCTTGACATAAACATTGTCCTACTATAACAAGCCCCAAAGCAATGGGAGCCAAAAACCATTCATCAAACACTCCAGAACTGTGAGCTAAAATAAACCTTTTATCTTTGGTGGCTGACTTATCTCAAGTATTTTGGTAAAGAAATTCCTACTTTACTAACAAAATTATCTTAACTCAATGGGAACTCCCCAAACTAAGCAATTTATGTTTAAATTTTACCTCTAAGTTTTACTTCTGAGGATATAGCTTAGCTGGTAGGGTGTTTGCAAAACCCTAAGTTCAGTCCCCAGCACTGCATGAATCTGCTATTGTGGCACATGGTTGTCATTCCAGCACTAGGTAGGTGGATCAGGATGCAAGGTCATCCTTGGCCACACAGTGAGTTCAAAGCCAACCTTGGATACACAAGACTGTGTTAAAATAAATGAGTGAATTAATAAATAAATGAACCATATGTCTAACATGAGGAAATCTCATAACATACTGCTCTATCCCTACCAGAAAGTGAATCATCTCTTTGTACAGTGTATCTACACTGCATATAATGCATTGCCCGAAACAGCTCAAAGAGACATGATATTACTTAACTTTCATTATAGTATATTTTGGTGTTTTATTTATTATTGCAGACCTTTTAAATGTGTTTATTTTACAAATTGAATTTTACTGATGATATGTACATATACAAAATAATGATATATAATGGTTTAAATATTACTAATTATTAATGATCTTATATTAGTATTATAACACGTGTCTCCTCATGGGTAAAGGTTACTGAAAACTTTCTCTCAGTGTAGTTTTGTCCTCATTTTAAAAACCTCTACAAGTCAGAGAGACCAATTCAGTTAAAAACACGGATATAATGCACTGCCTTACTTAGGAATTTCAAACAATAGTTCTTGTTAATATTGTGATTTATAAATAACCCAAAGCTTCAAAATATAAAGTTTGTATCTAAGCATATGTTTTTAAAAATAATAGGAATAAGAATCTAAAGTTTTTTCAAATCCAGGGGTGTTAAAGTTAACAGAAACCTTATAGATAGTAAAAGTAGCCTTACACCAACTGTAGTTAAGCTATAGTGACTGAAAGTTAAAAAGGTTTTTTACTTCTGAATGGGACATGGAAAAAAATTGTTAGTATAAATATCTGACTGTGTCCAGCATCTATAATTCTTCAAAATACTGAGAAGCAGATATATATATATACACATATATGTATACATATATTTATATACATATATATATATATATAGCATTTTATTTTGTGTTATTTTATTTTGTGGGAACTTTTTACAATTATAAAAATTATTTCCCACAATTTTGATATATATGCATTTAATTTTATTATTTGTTAAAGTTGTGAGCAAATTTATATAATAAGGAGAAGGACATACCTGTTTATTTTTACATAATGAGATTAATATTGGCTGACTAGTACTGCAAGATGTAGCTCATCTTGGATCTTTTACTCTTTTATTAGTATGATTGATAAAGGTTTTCCAAACTATAGCTGATCCATAAAGAATGGGAAATTTGGCTCTTTTATCAAATGATAAAATCCCAGTTAAATTGGAAGACCTACAAATAAACTGTAAAACAAAAGGGAAGGAAAGGAATAATGAATTTCTAAAAAACATTACATAATAGAGATCTGTTAATTACCTAATAAAAATAATTATACCAAAGATGACCACTGAAAGAGAAGTCAGAAGAATTAAGATGTAGGAAAAATAATGTGCAAATGAAACAAAAATAACAGCAGATGCAAAGACTCAAAGGCATATCAAAATTCATAATACAAAAATATAGGTAATAGAAAATTTCACCAGAGGATGTCAAGAATACACTTGATGAAGCAAAATGAAAAGTCAACAATAGTATACAGGGCGATCTATAATGATTAGTCAGAAAAAGAACAACAACTATGGGACATGACTCTATTCAAGGAGATGTGCACACTGTGAGACTTACAAGGAAAAAGAAAGGCAGAGAATCAGACATTTTTAAAGAAACATTGGCCAAAACCTTTCCAACTACAAGAAGGAAATAGACAAAGTGAAGAAGGTCAACAATTTCCAATGAAAATAATACTCAAAGATGTCTACTATATTATTTTCCTTATCTTGTTGAGGTTACCAAATATCTGATAAAATCAACTTAAGGGAGGGATGATTCATTTTGTCTCACAATTTCAACTCATTTTGATGGGAAAGACAAAATAATATTCTACAGGAGTTTTTCCTATGTGATTTTAAATCAAGCCAAGTTGTCAGTGAAGTTTATCTACCACATCCAATTAGAACATGTTGTAATGAGACAGTCCAATGTTATATGCAAAGCAAGAGCTTTACTCATATAATAAAAATAGTAAACACTTTGATCATGTGATTTCCTGAAGGATTTTCATATACTCAGTTGAAATCTTACAGGTCAGAAAGAATACAAAGTGAGGCAATTCAAATGCCTGGAGAAACGAAAATGTTAAAATAGCAACACTGTGTGTCACAAACTCATGGTCAAGATGGGGAACTTAAGACTTCTGCCAGTTAAAAATTTGCTGGTGATTTTTTTTCAGTTTTGCTATTCCTGCAATGTCCTTGGTTCCATCTTGATGGGTATTGGGTGTCACCCCCTGGCCAGAGATGAAAACCTGTTAAATTAGAGTTTTGTTATGAGTCTATTCAAAGGTAGATGGAATAGAAGTAGGAGATCATGGTGAGAGAGGGGTCAATCACCCATTTCCAAAATAGTTACCTTCTATCTGGCAGCCTATATGCCCTCCCCTTCTAGTAAGATCGTACACCATCTGTTGGAAATGATCAGGAAGGAAAGTCTTTGAACTTAATCAGATGTCTCATTACTTACTTGCAGTTCTTGATGGTGGCCTATTTTATCTGCTGTAACTTGGTCCCCTCTGTTTCTGACTCTATAACCACCACCTGGAATCAGGCGTGTCTAATCTCTCCCCATCCTGAAGCTCAGGGAAATTTGTGGAAGAGGGGGCGGTAAGATTGTAAGAGCACAAGGATGGGAGGAGTCATGATATGCAAGATACTCCACACTAGTTAGGGCCGAAGCAATTATAACAGGACCCTGCATGATCTGGGCAATGACCAACATATTGTTGACCCTTCAAATTCTAGCATGGACTAAAGGCACTAGGATCCTTAGAAGCAAGGGATTAACAGTCACAATAGTGTTCCTATACTTAAGGGGAACACAAGAAAGAGTTCTAGCAAATGCCACTGAGTCCTTACACCTCATCAGAGAGGAGGACCCAGAGGAAAGTTTGATATACTCATTAAAGGATGCTTCAGAGATGGGGGAGAGGGCACTGGGAGAAAGGCAGGGAGGGGGGAAAGGAAGGGACAAAATAGGGAGGGAACAGAGAGGTCCAAGGAGGGCTGGAGGTTGGGAGGGGACAGGGGTTCCTATTATGTTTGTATGAGCAGAAAAAAAATTTGCTGAAGTACATCACTACATGAACACCCCTATAAAAGTATCAGTCAGTGTTCAAAGTTAAAAGAAACGTTTGCCACGCAGCCACACAAAACACATGAAAATATAAAGTTCTCTGATGAAGATAAAAGGACTGTACAATAGACCACACTGAAGTATTGCAATGTTGATAGATTTAAAACTGTATTTTGGATATGTGTGCTTGCATGTGTGTGTATCGGAGGGCACTGTTTGATACTGTGGAGGACCAAGGGTCACTTCGGGAGTCATCCTGAATTGCTTCTACCGCCTTTTGCAAAGTTGGCAGACAAGTCCTTTTTTGTTTGTTTGTTTGTTTTGAAATTCTTTATTCCATTCCTTCAATAGTTCTTTTTTCTCCCACTTTTTTTCTTTTTTCCTAATCATACAAACTTAATAGGTGCCCCTGTCCTCTCCCTCCCACCTCCTTTTCCCTTAGTCACCAATTCTACTCTTACCCCTTCCCCCTTCCTTTCAGCCCCCCTCCCTTCCTCCTCCTCTCCCAGTGCCTTCTGCTTCCTCCTTCCCATCCCCTGGAGCATCCATTTATGTGGGTGCTGAACCTCCTTCTGAGTCTCCACCCTAGGGAGGGTTCAGAACTCAGTGCCATTGCCTGGGGTCACTTCTTGGGCTGCCTGTTAGCATAGGAACTCTATTATGATCCTACTGCCTGGAATTTTCTCCCCTGTGATCCATGCTCAACTTCAGGAAGTCATTGACATGTCAACCATTGTGTAGGTCATGCAAAGTCCTATTATGTCTATGGCAGCCCTAACATGTGTGAAGTATCTTGCATATCATTGGTCCTCCCCATCTTTAGGCTTAAAATCTTGCTACCCCCTCTTTTGCAAGGTTCCCTGAACTTTAGCATGGGAATAGATTTGGCTGATCTGGTTCCAGGTGATTAATGTAGGGTCTTTGGTGTTCAGAATTGCGGTTTGTAATTGTTTTCAGTATTTCTATTCCTGCACTGCCCTTGAGAAGTCTTTTTTAAAGGTGGGATAAATTGTATAGAACCAACTCAAATAGTACAAAATTGTAGTGAATGCAAAATGTGATAGCATAATTTTTGGTATCAATGATAAAGTAGAGGACATAGAAATGTATATTAATAGTTTACTATGCCAGTTAAGTCCATATTGTTTGAAATATGATGTTAAATATTTAAGATATTTATTTCAGGCCTGTAAAATTCCCTATGGAGAATACATGAAAAAATCATGCTTTAATCACAATAAAAATCAAATAATCACAAAGAAGAACAAGAAGTCAAGTAAAGGATGAGTCAATGTGTACAGAAAACATTTTTTAAAGTAGCAGTAGAAAGCCCACTCTACTAATAATATTTTTAAGTAAATTCCTAGGATGAAAGACACATATGGACTAAATTTGTTAAACAGATGAAAGATAAAGATGAATTCTGTGTACAAGAGATTCATGGTTGATGACCATTTCAGATATAAACATACTGAATGTGATACTATATCTAAGAGACATTTACTGAGCATGTAACCAAAAATGGAACAGAGCAGGACATACTTACATAAATAACATATGTAAATAAGTATATACTTATGTAACTATTTGAGATAAATAACTTTTTCAGAGAAAACACATCACAGTAATTAATGCAAAGATAATTGCAGTGTAAAAGTCAAGAACACTCGATTACAAAAGATAGGAATATTTCGGAACTGCTCTTTTGAGAATAAGGTCTTGTACCAGTGAGCTTGCACTGTTGCAGATAAGTTCACAATCAAACACCTCATCAGAACAAGGCATTTTATTATGGCCTTACAATTGTGCAGTTGTAGTTCTTAGTACAGCTTTGCAAGATAATTCATACCAATACCAGGAGCCAAGGGAACCAGCCACAACATATTCATAGAGCTGCTGAGAGAGAGGGACATTCTTCACTTTCCAGACAAGCATGTACACCGGCCAAGTATACTGAAGAATGCCAACTTCCTTAGCCAGCTCCCTCCATCTCGTCCTCCTGCCCAGTGTCTAGTCCCACCCATCAGGGCTTGTGCTCTCTCCATCAATTAGACAATCTCCTGCAGCCTTGCTCAGAGTTTAACTTTACTACTTCACAACTATGCCCGGAGTTTAAGTCTTCAGTTGTCAAGTTGGCCTCTTTATCTAACTATGACAGATGTGATGAACAAATTGAGCTTCATGGATCAAGTTGAAATCAGTTCTTGTAAGAATATAAAGTGACTGCAGGATGCATGGGGTGAGCATTATGTCTTAAATCTAGTGGAGGAAATATAACCCAAGTCAGTTAAAATAATTCAAGAGAAAAAATGTTGCAAACCAGAAAGAAAAATACTTAAATGTTACTACAGACAAAAACCTGTGAGAATCTGCATTTGGATGGCAGAATAAAATAAGAAACGTCACTTTACATAAAACCAGAGGCTAAGCTCAATTTCAGTTCTGCTTTTTGACAACTACTTGCCTCAGAAAACTTTAACATAAGGGGTTTTTTTAAAGGCATGAATGTGAAATAACTATATTTCTGTGAAGGTCAATATCAAAGAATTACATGCAATACATATAAATTAAGTGTGTCAAGGCACATGCCACAAGATTGATTGGAAAATTCAGGTATACAAGGATGATTATAGCAGACACCACAAGGAGAGCTATTTTTACAGTATTCTTGATATATAATGTACACAAAATAAAATTCATCTATTTACAGTTTAGTATAATCTCCTGTTTATAATAATCACCAACATTAAAGCTAAGTTTCCTTTGTGTTTGTGTAGAGGCCCAAAGGTAACTTCAGAAATCATTCTGGATTGCTCTACATTCTTATTGTTTTGCTCTGGGGTTTCGTAGGTTCCTCCTTCCAGGGCCAGATTTGCAGGCCTTTGCCATTTCCATTAGCATTTTCTTTTCCTGTGGGATCTGGCTATCTGAACTCAGGTCCTTTTAATTGCCAGGCAAAGATGTGAACCCTGAGCCATCTCTCCAACCTAAAACTCAGTTTCTTTCTCCCTCACATACACACTGTACTGATAGTGGTCATGCCCAATTCCTCTATCTCTGTACCTCTAGGCAAGCACAATCTTTATATCTCTGTAAGTGCCTATCAATTCTTGATAGTTCAAGAAATGCAATCATATCTAATGTGTAATGTGTTACAAATATTGAATGTCACAAATCTATTGTTAAGTAAAAAAGACCTAGTACCCAAATATTGTTGTGCTTTTGGGCTGTGTATGACATTTCAATATTTGTTTTTGAAACATGATGATAATCTGAACAGATAACATAATCCACTTTAAGACTGTCATCTATGGTTGTTGAAGCATAAAGTTACCTGACTTCACATGCCGATATTTATTCAGGAAGCTTATATTTGCAAATATAAGGTTTTAGTAATTTACAATCTTCTGTCATAAAGCCAGCAGAGTATAACATGACACAGTTATGTCCTTCATGAAATGAGTCTATTATGCTATAGTGGGAGAGACAGATAATGCAGTTATATTCAATGGGCTTATGTCTGAAGGCAGTGCATTTTTGAGGCACAAAAATGATACAAAAATGGAGAAGGGAATTTTCATTAAAAGAATTAGAACTGTTTTTTATAAACATGGAGTTGTGCATTCTTTCATATTTACATGAACATTTCATTGATTTCAGTATCAGTATATTATTGCTCTTAATTTTTCCTTTCTACATATTTTCTCCTTCAGTATTTCATTATTTATAAAAACTTACCTTCGTTTGAAAGTTGAGTTATTTTTAAACATCCATGAGTTAACTTTGCTTTCACGAAGTATTCGAACCCATGAGACCATATGAAAGTAGGATTGTAGAAATTTCTATCAGAAAACATCAAAAGTACATTTAAGTGGTCAGTACAATAGTGTTCATTGTTTCTTAAAATGAAAGTAGTATATTAGTTTATAGAATCCTTTTATCAATATATTAATGTAAAATACCTTGCATATGGCCAAAAACATTATGGATGCTTACAATTTTGTTTCCAATTACCTTTCATGTATCTATGCTTAGTAGATACATTCTTCTTACACGAGTAAACAGTTTTAAGATTGGTTCATGTAATTAACCAGATTCACTAATACCAACTTAGGAAAACTTATGTAAGATTTCATATGGTGTTCTTAAACTCTTCAGATACTGTCCTGAATCGATGTAATTTTTTACTGTTTCTCAGAGTCGGAGCTTTTCAAAAATACTTGCATTTATTTATTTATCCTGTGTGTGTACATGTGTGCCACAGCACAGGCAGAGGTCAGACGAATACATCCTCTATGTGTGTTCCTGGGATCCCACACACGTGGTCAGGATGGCAGCAAAAATTGTCTCTCAGGCATATTTGAGCTTTAGAAGGAAATTGATGGCTTGCTATAGATGAATGAATTACATAGCCACCAAGAATTTTGCTTACTGGGCACCACATTGCTGTGTAAGTAGCTAATTCTCTGCTATTGTCTATCTCTGTACTGGTGCATTACTGACTAGGCTCTATGGATTTGTCTGCCTTGGTTACGGTGATCAATACAATAGAAGCTTTGGAAGTAAAATATGAACTGCTAGAATTCTACAAGGGAACAATGTAGAAAGCATTTAGCACTCAAGGACTGGGTGCTACAGAGTGGCAGAGCATCTAAAGCTCCTTACTCAATAGAAGCAAAGACCTCAACATACCATTTCACAGCACCCAAGCAAGCACAGGAAGGTCATGTGAACTCATGTCTCTATGTGGAAGAGAATCACACTTGTAGTTCTGAGTAAAGCTGAATGCTCAGGACAGACTGATCTGTCAAGAGACTTGACAGAGTCAGCTGTCTAGAAGAACCCCTTCTCCTTCCTATCAGGGGACAGGGCCTGGAGGTGGGACCTCCATGAGTTCAAACGTACTATGATACCTCTCTTTTGCTGCCTCCATCCACTCACCAGGTGAAGTGGATTCTTGAATATCAGATTTACAGTGAACACAAGGAAACTATAGGTCAATGCAATAATATACACAGTAAACAAGTGAAAAGGTACCAATATGAACATCTTAAAATCTGACAGTAGTCAGAAGAAGGCACATTTTTAATAACAAAAATCATATAAATGGTTTTAAGAGGGGGATGAACCGAAGAAAACATGCATAACAAGAGACATTTAGGGTAATGAAAACATCCGATTAACAATCTGCCTATAATTACCTCGATCTTTTCATTTTCTGATCATACCAAACCACAACATGACATTTATAGTTTTCTTTGTGCTTGGTGAAATTAGACAGCATTGTTGATTTTCAAATGAAACCATTTGTATAGGAATGATTTTCCACAGAAAACCAAAAGTCACTAATCATTCACTACCAGTATACAAACAAATATAAGAAATATGAAAGTCAAACAATGATTTAACAGACCTGAAGACAAATGGAATACATTATATAGACAATGAATAAACTCTATAGACATGATATTGATAGGGGAAAAGTGTAACATAATGTGTGAAACAAAGTCTTACCAGTTCTTCTTCATTGTCCATATAGAGCAGAGTAGAGTTTTTAGAAGTACAGGATACCATGCTCTCCTTCCACGTTTTTCTTCCCACACCAAAGTAATAACAATTATGTGAATATGTTAGCCACATCTTCAAACAGTAGTCACAACGTAATGGTGAAGAAATATTGTGGTTTACTATCTGGAATTTTAATGTTAAAAATTAATTTGTATGCTTAAATGCATATATAAAAATCTATGCAATGTAGAAACTAGTGCATATAAAAGAAAATACACACAAGCACAGGCATTACCCTCTAGTCCCATGATTGGTGTATCCATATAAAGCAGATAGATGTCCTTATCCATCCTACAAATTTCTGCAGAGACATGGAATATAATCCTTATTCTAGAAGAGTGAATTTATTTCTCCCTTATCATAATGGTATGGTGTTAGGAACTTGAAGTCAATTAGCAAAAATATTATGTGGCAATGTTAAAATGAGTATTTGTTCTTACTGTTAGATCAAAAGGATTTAATTTCTGTACTATTTATTTGTGTCCATGTGGGATTCATATTTCTAGATCATTCTCTTCTAAGAAATCTATGATCATTTTTCATATCTTACATTAGAAACAAAAGCATAGTCTGTGGAAATATCAGGTTTTGAAAATTTATGGAGTGCCTTTCTGGGTTCTTACCAGAGAGGAATTGATCTGGTCCTTTATTGTAGTATCTAGAAAAGAATTTAAAGTAAGTCTTGTGAAAATTCACATGCATATCATCTTGACAATTTTACTTTCTTAAATTGAATTTATGCATTGCTTTGAATGAGAATAATGTGAGAGAAAATCTTATATGGCTAAAACATGAATAAAGTCTTGAAAAAGTTGAAGAAATGTTTCCATGAGAGCCCAAAGGTCAAAATGTCAGTGTCTTGTACTTCACAACCTGTGATCCGACTATTTTCAAAACTGAATTCATACTTCTCAGTAAAGTTTTCTACTCTTCTAAAGCACGTCTTTATGAAATCATGGCAGGACAAACCATCTTCCACAATACTTCTGTTATTTTTATTTTGGTAAAATTTGGAATAACTGTGCTATTCTTAGTCCAAACACATCCGTGAAGACAAAATCCATACCTTCAGATACTGTGAACTATTGATAGGCATTTCCAATTATCAAGAGAGGATGCTCCTTCATAAACTAACAATTTGCTTACCTAGAACTCTAGTTGTCACCACTAAGGTGATCAATAAAGCCAGGCAGATGACCCCCAGGACCCCAGCAGCGAGCTTCTCTGGAGGCCATGGAAATTCTGCAGCCAACAAGAGAAAGAGAGAGAGAGAAAGAGGTGGAAACAATGAGAATAAGAGATGGAGACAGTTGGTCGCAAGGGATCTCACAAAACAGCTCACAGACACGGCGGAATGTGCAGGTGCAACTTTTCTCTGCACTTGGAATCTAGCTGTGGGCAATACGATGGCATTTTCCATGAACAAAGGAGACCTATGTTCCAGCAATGTGTAAATAAACTCCAAGCTTTCATATTTTATGTTACGTCGGATCAAGTTAGTGTTGCTGTCCTCACAAAGGCGAGTTCATTCTCTACCTTGGCCTACACCTCTGTACCCCAGCTACGCATCCTGGAGCTTTCACACGCCGAAGGTAAATCGAATGCCTTACCTTCACAATGGCAGATCCTGCCCTTCTCCGGGGGCTTCTGAGAAGTTTGCAGGTTGAACTCCACATAGTTGATTTCCTGCTCTGCTGCTGAAATGGAACTTTGAATGTCCTTGGGTTTCCTTCGTTGTCTCCTCTGGTCCTTGGCAACCTTCAGTTCTGAGTACACAATTCTTTCGTTATTCATCTCTGCAACTGAATGATGTCAGGTTCTGTGCTGGGCTATCTCTACGTGAGAAGTTATACATCCTGATGTAGTCAGGTGGGTGGAGTTGGAAGTACTGGTGTTCCTTTGGTAGGTGAAAAAACCTAAGATTTCCTCTTGAGCATTTAACCCATTTGTTAGGGCAAAAATAGGTAATTTTGAAAATGCAGTAGTAGTGAAATCTTAGAAAACTACAGTAGTGAGAAGATGTGAACAAGTAAGAGATGTTCTGTAAGTTAAATTTGGTTTATGTATAATGTCATGACATATTCAATGCTTGTATGAAAATCCACAATGCTGGAAAAAAAATAATACACTGATTTTGTGTTTGTGTGTATCAGAGGGTACTGGGTACGTCTGTTGGCAGCCCAAGGATGACTTTGGGAATCACCTCCTCTTTACTTTACTATGAAGTTTCCCAGGCTCTGCCTTCAAGGACTAGAAGTACAGGAGGCTACCATTTCAATCTGGGAGTTAAAGCTCTTGATAAATGTTAATTGCATAAGTTGATATTTTAGTCACAATTGCTGATATGTTTTCCCCTCACCCTTCAATATTCTTTTTAAGAATATTTCTGAGATAAATAGAAATGGTGTGTTATTACTCAGAGATACACAGATTACAGGTTGTGACATTCAAAATAATTCTCTGCCATCAGAACACCTTTGGTTTTATTTTGAACTAGACTGATTAAGAAATGCAATTATAAGTGGATATACTTGACTGACTCTCCATAGGCAATACCTGAACGTTATCCTCCAGTATTTTTCCTGTTCCATAAGGTGCCATCGTAATTTAAAAACATGCACATCTTACTTCGATTTTTTGCATATGAATTGTTTCTCAGAGGTACCACATCTAGCATTCATTTTGCCCAGTAGCTGACTGTGAGAAGCTGCCCATCCTGCATGGAGCTGGCACTTGGGACCAAGAGAAGATGAAATGAAATTCAACACAAAACTAGGAGAAAGACAACACCTGTGATCTTCACAGGCTGCCCTGAGAAGGCTCAGAGTGAGCTGAGTGGAAAAAGTAGATTTCTCAACAATGTGTCACTTAAGTTGGAACAGGAAATTCTTATACTTGACTGGTTCAGTATGATTCAGTTGTTTTTTTTTTTTTTGTTTTTTGTTGTTTTTTTTTTTCCGTCACTCACCTTCCCAATTTAGGACATGTTGGGTTTCTGTGGAAAGGATAAAGTTATTGCTTAAAATGTCGCAAAATAAGAGAGACAGAAGGCTGTCCATTCTGGAGTTTGTTACTCCCACCTAAGTCACAAACATTGTGAAAAAAAGAGAATCTTGGAGTTCTAAGCCTTACTTTTAGACTAGACTGCTATATTCTGTATAGACTAGTGCTATATTCTGTATGTATGCATGCCTTCTTTCTCGTCTCCCCTCCCCTCCCTTTCCTTTCCTTCCCCTCCAGTCCCCTCCCCTCTTCTCCTCCCTTCCCCTCCCTTCTTCTCCTCTTCCCCCTCTCTCCTCCTCTCCCCTCCTCTCCACTCTTCCCCTCCCCTCTTTCCCTCCCCTCCCCTCTGCCACTCCCCTTCCCCTCCACTCCCTTCCTCTCCCCTTCCCCCCCCCCGTCTTCCTTGCTCTCCCCTACCCTCCTTTCCCTTTCCCTTTCCATTCCCTCCCTTCCCTGTCATCCCTTCCCTACCTTCCTCTCCTCACCTGCATCCTCCCTCCTCTTATTTCTCATTCTCTCCATATTCCTCCTTCCTCCTCTCAGTCTCTCTGTCTCCTTCTCTCTTTCTATGTCTGTAGTTTGACTTTAGAGCTGCACATGTAATATAAGGATTGTTGTATACTTTTTCCTTCTACTGAAATCCTTCCATTCTTTATATCATGGCACAAAATTATAAAAATCTATTGTAATATCATTAAAATACATAAGATGACATTTGTTTTTATTAGTCTGAACAATTACTACATTTTTACCTTCTTTTGACTGGCATAAAACCCACCATTAGAAAACCATCTCAGTTTTTCTGCCTGAAATTCCTGCATTTTATCCAATTTGAAAGATAAAATTTCTTTTTTTATAATTTATTTTTTTCAGCTAATACAAACTTAATAGGTACACCGGTCCCCTCTGTCCCTTCACACCTCCCTGGACCTCCTTGCTTCCTCCCACTTTTCCCTTCTTTTCCCCCCTTCCTCCCTTTCTTCAAGTGCCCCCTTCCCCCATCCCTGGAGCATCCTTTAATGTGCATGTCAAACTTTCCTCTTGGTCCTCCTCTCTGATTAGGTGTAAGGATTCAGTGGCATTTCCTAGAACCCTTTCTTGTGTTCCCCTTAATTATAGGGACACTATTGTGGCTGTTAATCCCTTGCTTCTAAGGAACCTAGTGCCTTTAGTCCATGCAAGACTTTGAGGGTCAATGATGTGTTGTTCATTTTGCAGGTCCTGCAAAGTCCAATTATGATTGCTTCAGCCCTAAATTGTGTGGAGTATCTTGCATATCATTGTGCCTCCCCATCTTTGTGCTCATAAAATCTTATCTCTCTATCTGCAAATTTCCTTGAGCTTCAGGATGGGGAGAGATTAGGCTTGCCTGGTTTCAGGTGGTTGATATAGAGTCTCTGATGTTCTGAATTATGATTTGTTGTTTTTTTTAAGTTTTGCTGCTCTACAATGCCCTTCACTCCATCCTGATGGGTATTGCATGTCACCCCCTGGCCAGAGATAAAAAGCTGTTAACATAGAGTCTTATTATAAAAGTATATTCAATGATAGATGGAATAAGAGTAGAAGTCTTATTATAAAAGTATATTCAATGAAGATGAAATAAGAGGTGGGGGTCAGTCTCCCATTTGCAAAATGGTTACCTTCTATCTGCCAGACTGTGTGTTCTCCCTTTCTGGTGAAATCATACCCCATTAGTTGCAAGTGGCCAGGAAGGAAAGTCTGTGAGCTTAACCAGATGTCTCATTACTTACTTGCAATCCATTGTGGTGGTTTATTTTCTCTGCTGTAGCATGACCTCTTTTCTCCTTGTTTCTAGTGGAGCCTTCCTTCCACTTCCCTCCTGTTTATAATCTTTGCAATTACTGTAGGTATTGCAGAGATTTATCTTTAAGTGTGTCATTTAAGGGGGTTTGGTACTAGAATCCACCTATTAGGGAATACATATGGTGCTTAATTTTCTGTGTCTTGGATAATTCACTCAATATAATCTTTTCTAATTCCATCTATTTCCTGGCAAATTTCATTAATTCATCATTTTTGATGGCTGAGTAATATTCCATTGTATAAATGTATCCCATTTTTCTTATCCACTTATCAACTCTCAGACATTTGTGTTGATTCCATGACTTTGCTTTTGTAAACAGTGCTACTATGAACATGGTCGTGAATGTGCTATCCAGGTGAAATTTTGCTTTATGGGGAGTTATTTCCAAAAGTGAAATACCAGGGTCATCAGGGTCATATAGCATTTCAATCTATAACCTTTTTAAGAATGCCCAGAAGGCTCGCCAGAGTGGTTGTATGAGCGTGCATTCCCAGCAGCAATGTTGGAGAGTTCCTCTCTCTCCATAACCTCTCCAGAATTTGATGGTGTTTGTATTGTGGATTTTTGCCATTTTTGTTATCTCAGGGAGGATTTGATTTGCATTTCCCTGATGGCTGAGGATGTGGAGCATTTTTTAAGATATTCATTATACATTTTAATTTCATCCTTGGTAAAGTTTCTTTTAAGTTCCAAGGCCCATTTTTTTTAAATTATTTATTTTTCCGCTCATACAAACATCATAGGTACCCCTGTGCGCTCTGAAGATTTTCTCCCATTCTGTGGGTTGCCTTTGTGTGGTGTTACAATCTCTTTATCTGAACAGAATCTCTTTAATTTCATAAGATCCCATCTGTTGAGTGTTGGTTGTAGTGACTGTGCTATTGGATTTCCGAGTAGGAAATGTTGACCTAGTCTAATCAGCCATATGAAGCCTGGGTGGGCCCATCAGCAAAGTCTCAGGTCCCAGGTGAAGAGTTCTGCCACATTTACCAGGCCTTCTCCCCCTCCGACCCACCAGGAACCCTCACTCGTGATCCACAGAGGATACACTGCTACTCAGAATTCAACATAATCCAAAGAAAACCCAAGCAAAGTTCTAAGGGACAAAGGCCATACATCTGAATTCCTTTAAAATCATCTTATCACATGGGAGAGATTCTTTACATCCAGCCCAAAAATAAGTAAATCTTTTTCTTTGACCATACTGCTCCTTTTAAGTATTAATCACTGTAGATTAACTTTTCCATAGAGACACCCCAAAAATATATACAACTCCAGGGATTACACTACTCACCCTTACATATCAACAAGATACTAAATCATAAAAGTGACTACATACTAATATTTACCCCCTGTCTACTTAACCTGACTTAACTGATGTACTGAGAGCCTAATAGCCTCATCTAGGAAATAACACTAACAGTAGACAAGCGAACCCAACTATAAGCCAAGCACTAGTAATAACTGCCCAAGAGTAGTAATACCAACTGAATCGGTTCAGTCAAAAACACACAGAAACTGAAAGGTCTTAAGAGACAAAACAACAATGCCCAAGTCAAAGTGCAGATCCATGAGAAACAAAATCCAGTAAGACAAATCTCCTACCAAAAGAATTAACCCCATAATGATGGATTCCAACCAGAACAAATTCACAGATAATAGCCAAGAAAGCCAAGATAACGACTCTCAAAGTATGATCATTACTATGATTAATACAATGAAAGAGGAAATCCAGGAGGAGTTAAACAATCGCATCAACCATTTTGAACAGGACACTTGGAGGAGTTGAGAAAAACAGTTCAAGAAACAAAAATAGACATAGAGCAGTTAAAACAGTCTCAAGCCGAGTTTAAAATCAAAGTAAAAGACAAGTTATCTTCAACCCAGAATTCAAAACACAGTCTTATCAACAGGAGTAATGAAGCAGAAAATAGAATTTCAGATATGGAAGATAAAGTGAGAAAATTAACCAACTCAATTGAAGAGGTTCTTAAAGCCAAAAAGATACTCGAGAGGAATATTCAAGAGCAATGGGACACCCTAAAGAAGCTTAACATGCGTATTCATGGAATACCAGAGCAAGGATCCCAAAATATCACACCTGAGGAAATTTTTCAAGCTATCATAAATGAAAACTTTCCTCAACTAAAGAATGAGAGGCCCATCCTAATACAAGAGGCATTCCCCACTCCAAACAGTTATGATCAAAATAGAAAATCTCCATGGCAAATAATAGTCAAAACACATTCAAATCAAAGAAAAGGTGCTGAGAGCTTCAAGGGAAAAAAAAAACAAGTCACTTTTAAAGGTAAACCTATTAAAATAACAAATGACTTCTCAATGGAAATAGTAAAAGCAAGAAAATCTTGGAGAGATGTACTTCAAATATTAAATGAGCAAAAATGTCAATCCAGACTGATATACCCGGCAAACTATCTGTCATGATTGAGGGAGAAAGAAAAGTTTTCCAGCACAGAGACAACTTGAAGGGATACATGTCTATCAAACCAGGCCTTCAAAAAATGCTAGAAATGATACTCAAGCGTGAAGAAAAATACAGGCATATCCAGGAGGATAGAAGGGAAGTATAATACCACCAAAACCTAAATGTCAAACAATACACTTACAAAAGCGACTAAACATAAAAAATGTGGAATTAAAAATAATTTCTCCATTATAACACTAAATGTCAATGGTATTAACTCACCGATCAAGAAACACAGATTACAAACTTGGAATAAAAATCACAACCCATCAATCTGCTGCCTTTAGGAAACTCATCTCACCACCAAAGACAGACACATATTAAAAATAAAAGGCTGGTCAAAAATTCTGCAACCTAATGGAACCAGGAAACAGGTAGGGGTGGCAATTATGTTTTCAGACAAAGTGGACTTCAAACCAAAAAAAATCATAAGAGACACAGATGGATACTACATTCAAGTCACAGGTACAATTCACCAGGAAGACTTCACAATACTGAACATATATACACCTAATTCGAGCCCTTCCACATTCATTAAGCAAGCCCTACAGCGTCTAAAGGGAGAAATCAACCCCCTAACAATAATTCTTGGGTATTTCAACACCGCCCTCTCAACATGGGATAGATCAACAGGTCAAACGCTTAACATGGACACTTTGGAACTCAACCAAACCCTTAAAGAAATGGACCTTACACATCTCTGTCGAACTTTTCATCCACGCACAAAAGAATACACATTTTTCTCAGCAGAACACAGAACTTTCTACAAAATAGATCATATATTGGGCCTCAAAATGAATCTTCACATGTATAAGAAAGTTGTTGAAATTCTAGGCTGTACCCTATCAGGCTGTACCTGTACCTGTGCTGGGTATATCAGTCTGGATTGACATTTTTGCTCTTTTAATATTTGGAGTACATCTCTCCAAGCTTTTCTTGCTTTTACTGTTTCCATTGAGAAGTCATTTATTATTTTAGGTTTTGGTGGTCTAAAGCTTGATATCCGCAACACAATAAACAACAGAAAATACACTAACTCCTGGAAAAATAACACTATGATGCTGAATGAGAACTGGATTCAGGAAGAAATTAAAAAGGAAGTTCAAGATTCCCTGGAACTGAACGATAATGAAAATACAACTTATCAAAATCTCTGGGACACAGTGAAAGCTGTCCTAAGAGGTAAGTTCATAACTCTTAATGCCTACATCAAAAGAATGGAAACATCAGAAATAAATAACTTAACAATGCAGCTTTAGAGACAATACAGCAATGTGACCCCAAAAGCAGTAGAAGAGAGGAGATTATCAAAATAAGGGGAGAAATATCTGAAATTAAGATTAGGGAAATGATACAGAAAATCAAGCAGTCAAAAAGCTGGTTCTTTGAAAAAAAGATTGATACACCCCGAGCTAAATTAACCAAACGCAAGAGAGAAAAAAACCACATTAATAAAATTAGAAATGAAAATGGAGTTAGCACTATGGATACCCAAGAAATTCAAAGTATTATACCATAATATTTCAAAAACTTATACTCTATGAAATTTGAAAACTCAGAAGAAATAGATGAATTCCTAAGTAAGCACAACTTACATAAACTGAATCAGGAAGGTTTGACTTATTTAAATAGTCCTGTAACATATGTGGAAATTGATGCAGTAATCTCGAATTTTCTCAACAAAAATTGTCCTGGACCAGATGGATTCAGCACAGAGTTCTTCCAGACATTTAAGGAGCTAATAACACCAATACTCCTTAAACTGTTCCATCAATTACAGAGGAAGGAACACTACCAGATTCTTTCTACAAAGCTAATAGTGTCTTAATCCCAAAACCTAATAAAGATACACTTAAAAAAGAAAACTATAGGCCAATCTCTTTGATGGACACAGATGCAAAGATTCTCAACAATGTCTTGGCAAATCGGATTAAAAAACATATCAAAAAGATCATTCATGGGGATCAAGTAGGCTTTATCCTAGGCACACAAGGTTGGTTCAACATACGCAAATCAATAAGTGTAATTCACCATATAAACTAGTCCAAAATCCAAGACACATGATACTCTCAATAGATGCAGAACAACCTTTTGACAAAATCCAACAGCCTTTTATGATCAAAACCCTAGAGACAGTTGTAATGGAAGGAACCTTTGTCAATATCATAAAAGGTTCTACAACAAGCCCGCAGCTTGTTGGAAAAACAAATTTGGAAAAACTTGAAGCATTCCCACTTCAATCAGGAAATAGACAAGCTGTCCACTCTCACCACTTCTATTCAATACTGTACTTGAAGTATTAGCTGAAGCCATAAGACAAGAAAGGGAGATTAAAGGGATTCATATCAGCAAGGAAAAATTCAAGTTATCTCTATTTGCCGATGACATAATCTTATACCTGACTGATCCCAAAACTCCAGGAAGCTCCTGGAACTAATTGAGAAGTTCAACAGGGTGGCACAATACAAAATAAACATACAAAAAGCAGTGGCCTTCCTATAAGCACAGAATGAAAGAAGTGAAAAAGCCCTGAGGGAAACAATCCCATTTAGTATAGCCCCTAAAAAAATGAAATACCTTAGTATAAACCTAACCAAGGATGTAAAAGACTTTTACAATGAAAACTTCAAAACCCTAAAGAAAGAAATTGCAGAAGACACTAGAAGGTGGAAAGACCTGCCATGTTCCTGAATTGGCAGAACTAACATAGTAAAACTGACCATCCTACCAAAGACAATATACAGATTCAATGCTATACCAATTAAAATCCCAAAGCAATTCTTTAAACATGTCGACCAAACAATCTCAAAATTCATATGGAGACACGAAAAGACCCAGGATAGCAAAAACAATCCTGAGTAACAAAAACACTGCTGGAGTTATCACCATACCAAACCTTAGTCTATAATACAAATCCATAGTTATAAAAAACAGCCTGGTACTGGATTCAAAATATTCCCATAGATCAACGGATAAGGGTTAAAGATCCAGATATAAGCCCACACAAGTACAGCCATGATCCTTGACAAAGGGGCCCAAAAAATCCAATGGAAAAAGAACATCATCTTCAACAAATGGTGCTGGAATCACTGGATATCCACATGCAGATTATTAACACTGGACCTGTACTTCTCACATGGTAGGAGACTTAATTCCATATGGATCAAGGACCTCAATATAAGGCCAGAGACTATAAACACCTTAGTTGAAAGGGTAGGGAACTCCCTCAAGCTGATTGGACTATGCCAACATTTCCTAATCGGAAATCCAATAGCACAGTCAATACAACCAGCACTCACCAGGTGGGATCTTATGAAATTAAAGAGCTTCTCTTCAGATAAAGAGATTGTAACACCAGCACAAAGGCAAACCACAGAATGGAAGGAAATCTTCACTAACTATAAATCTGGTAGAGCTCTATTATCCAGAGTGCACAAAGAACTTAGAAAACTAAACACCAAGGAAACTAATAGCCCAATTAAAAAATGGGCCTTGGAACTTAAAAGAAACTTACCAGGGATGAAATTAAAATGTTTAACAAATATTTTAAAAAATTGCTCCACATCCTTAGCCATCAGGGAAACGCAAATCAAAACCTTCCTGAGATATCATTTCCCTCGGTCAAGATGAAAAAAATCCACAATACGAACAACACCAAATGCTGGAGAGTATGTGGAGAGAAGGGAACTCTCCTACATTGCTGGTGGGAATGTAGGTTCATACAACCACTCTGGTGAGCTGTCTGGCGATTCTTAAAGAAGTTAAAGATTGAAATGCCATATGACCCAGCTTTTCCACTTTTGGGAATAACCCCCCATACAGCAGAGGTTCACCTCGATAGCACAAGCACGACCATGTTCATAGCAGCACTGTTTACAATAGCAAAGTCATGGAATCAACACAAATGTCCAACAGTTATCGAGTTGTTAATGAAAATGTAGTACATTTATGCAATGGAATACTACTCAGCCATCAAAAATGATGAATTAATGAAATTTGCCGGGAAATGGATGGAATTAGAAACAATTATATTGAGTGAAGTATCCCAGACACAGAAAATTAAGCGCCGTATGTACTCCCTAATAGGTTGATCCTAGTACCAAACCCACTTAGAGACACACTCAAAGAGAAATCTCTGAAATACCTACAGTAATTGCTAAGATTATAAACAGGAGAGAAGGTAAGGAGGGCCCTGCCAGAAACAAGGAGAGAGAGGATCATGCTACAGCAGAGAGAATAGTCCACCATCCAAGGACTGCAAGTAAGTAATGAGACATCTGGTTAAGCTCACAGACTGTCCTTCCTGGTCACTTGCAACTGATGGGGTATGATCTTTCCAGAAAGGGAGGCCATAGTCTGGCAGATAGAAGGTAACCTTTCTGCAACTGGAGACTGACCCACACCTCACCGCAGTCTCCTATTCTTACTCCATCTACCTTTGAATCCATCCTTATAATAGAACTCTATCTTAAACAGTTTTTTATCTCTGGGGGCTCTGGCCCGGGGGTGGACATGCAATACCCATCAGGATGAGCCAAGGGAATTGCAGGAGCAGCAAAACTGAAAAAAAAAATCAAAAAAACCATAATTCAGAACATCAGAGACTCTATATCAACCACCTGGAATAGGGCCTGCCTAATCTCTCCCCATCCTGAAGCTCAGGGAAATTTGCGGAAGAGGGGGCGGTAAGATTGTCAGAGCACAATGATGGGAGGATCAATGATATGTAAGATACTCCACACAAGTTAGGGCCAAAGCAATTGTAATAGGACTCTGCATGATCGGTGCAATGACCAACTTATCATTGACCCCTCAAAGTATAGCATGGACTAAAGGCACTAGTGTCCTTATAAGCAAGGGAGTAACAGTCACAATAGTGTTCCTATATTTAAGGGGAACTCAATAAAGAGTTCTAGGAAATGCCACTGTGTCCTTACACCTCATCAAAGAGGTGGACCCAGAGGAAAGAATTAAAGAATGCTTCAGAGATGGAGGGAGGGGGAACTGGGAGAAAGAGAGGGAGCAGGGGGGAAAGGAAGAGGAAATGGGGGAAGGGAGCAACAAGGTCCAGGGAGGGGTGGAGGGAAGGAGGGGACAGGGGTACCTACTACGTTTGTATGAGCAGAAAAATAAATAAATTATAAATTTAAAAATATAACTTAATTAAAAAAAAGAATTTTGGACCAGCCTTTCATTTTTAGTTTGTGCCTATCTTTTGTCATGAGATGAGTTTCCGGAAGGAAGCAGATTGATGGGTTGTGATTTTTAATCCAAGTTTGTAATCTGTGTCTCTTGATTGGTGAGTTAATTCCATTAACATTTAATGTTATAATGGAGAAATTACTTTTAGTCCGTCACTTTTCATGTTTAGTGGCTTTTTAAAGTGCATTATTTGGCTTTTAGGTTTTGGTGGGTTATACTTCCTTCTGTCCTCCTGGATATGTTTGTTCTTATCTTCAAGCTGGAGTATCTTTTCTAGCACTTTTGAAGGCCTGGTTTGGTAGACATGTAAGCCTGTAAGTTGTCTTGTGCTGGGAAACTTTTCTTTCCCCCTCAATCATGACACATAGTTTTGTGGGGTATATCAGCCTGGGTTGACATTTCGTTCATTCAGTATTTGAAGTATGTCTCTCCAAGCTGCTTCTTGCTTTACTCTTTCCATTGAGAAGTCATTTGTTATTTTTATAGGTTTACATTTAAAAGTGACTTCTTTTTTTTCCCTTGAAGCTCTCAGCACCATTTCTTTGTTTTTAATGTGGAATGTTTTAAACTGTTATTTGCCCTGGCGAGTTTCTATTTGGTCATATCTGTTTGGGGTGCAGAATGCCTCTTGTATATGGATGGGCCTCTCTTTTTAATGAGGACCTTTTTCCTTGATGATAATTTGAAAAATTTCCTCAGGTGTGGTATTTTGGGATTCCTACTCTGATATTTCATGAATATGCATGTTAGGCTTCTTCAGGCTGTCCCATAACTGTTGAATATTTCTCTCAAGTGTCTTTTTGTCTTTAACATCCTCTTCCATTGAGCTAGTTAATACTCCCACTTTGTCTTCAAGATCTGAAATTCTATTTTCTTCTTCATTGGTTCTGCTGATAAGACTCTCTTTTGAGTTCTGGGTTGAGGATAAGTTGTCTTTTAGTTCAGTTTTAACCTCTGCCTGATACTGTTTTAACTGCTCTATGCCTATTTTTGTTTCTTGAATTGTTTTTTTTTTTTTTTTTTTTGTCAACTCCTCCAAGTGTCTGTTGAGTTCCTGTTCAAAGTGGTTGATGTGGTTATTTAACTCCTCCCGGATTTCCTCTTTCATAGTATTGATCATGGTAATGATCATGCTTTGAAAGTCGTTTTCCTGGGCCTGGATTTCTTGGTTATTTTCTGTGGATTTGGTCTGGTTGGAGTCTATCATTACAGGGTTCTTTCGGTGGGAGATTTGTTTCTTGGGTTTTGTTTCTCATGGATTTTGCCCTTTGACTTGGGCACTGTTGTTTTATCTCTTAAGACCTTCTTTCAATATCTGAGTGTTTTTTATACTGAGCTGAATTAGTTGGTATCACTACTCTCAGGCATTATTATAGTGTTTGCCTTGGTGTTGGTTACGCTTGTTGTTATTGTTATTTCCTAGGTGAGACTACTGGACAGTTAGTACTGGGGGTGGACAGGGGGTGAATATTAGTATGGTAGTTCACTTTTATGATTTAGTACTTTGGTGATATGTGAGCGTGGGTGGTGTAGTCCTGAAGTTGTATATATTTTGGGGGTGGCTATATGGAAAAGTTACTCTACAGTAACTAATAATTGAAAGGAACAGGGTGGTAAAAAGGGGGTTTACTTATCTTTGGGATGGATGTGGAGAATTTCTCCCATGTGATAAAATGAATTTAGATGATTTCAGATGTGTGGCCTTTGGTCTGCTAGTGCTTTGCTTGGGTGTTCATTGGACTCTGTTGAATTCTGATGAGCAGTGTGTCCTGCCTGTACTCTGGGGTGCAGTGTGTCCTCGCTGGATTGCCTGTGACATGGGCAGGCAAGCAGATGGGATAGAGGTGCTGCAGTGGGCGCAATTAACCAGGGGTCCTGGGGTGTGGCCCAGGGTCCTTCCCAGCCTGGAGCAGGCCTGCTCTGACTGGTTAGTTGGAGAAGCTTGGACCAGTAGGTTACCTTGGCTTTGGGAGTGAGCAGGGGGTGTTTACCTGGGACGCAGTCTGTCCTGGCTGGACTACTCTTTCATGGTTGGCAAGCAGAGCAGAAAGGGCAGAAGTTCTGGGGTGGGCAAAATAACCTAGAGACCTGGGGTGTGGCCCAGGGGTCCTCCCCAGCCAAGGGCAGTGCCTGCTCTGACTGGCTGGTGGGAGGATCTGGGACCACTGAAGCCGGCTCATCTCCCCACTGCAGGCTCACATCTCTGCAGATACAAAATCCAGGTCCACTGGAGGAAAGCAGGAGGTGATGTATCTCTGTGACAGACACTGTAGATGCCCATTGGCTTCAGGGTGATTCCACGCAAGTCATCATCCTCAGCAGTCTCATGCCTGTGTAATGCTTTTGATCCAGCAGTTGTAAAGATAGTGCTACCTGTAGTTCTGGTTAAAAATTTTAAACATTTTAGTCCTTATATATGTGTGAGAAAATTTAGTCTTATATATGTGTGAGAAAATTAAGTGAAAATTTTGATACCCAAATAGCTACCACATAGGCACACTGACATTGACATATGGTGATGAAGTTTCAGGGTGACAGGATCAGGTGAGGCAAAGTTAGCATGCACGTGGTTTCCATGGCATTGATGCTTTCAAATTAAAATATTAGGTTTGTGGCTACTGGGATATCTCAAATCGGATCCTGTCTAAGATATTGGAGTGGACAGCATAACACAAATAAATGGTTTATGAGAAAGGTAGAGGGAATGAGACAAACCTCAAGAACACACCATAAGGTTTTTCTGCAACTGTTTCAAAAAGCTAAAAGCAAGAGACTGGTGCCTCAGCATTAAAATAATGTTTGATGTTTTATTGTGCATTATTCATTATTTAATGCACATTTGAGGCACGTTGGGATTCTGGAACATTTACTTCCATATATAGTACACTGTAATATATGTTACTTACTCTATATTATAACTTGGATCTATAATATGAAATTCATGCTTTTCACTTTTCACTCTCACTTTCACAGACTCTTAATACTTTGTTTCATGGGTAAGATGTTCAATTCAGAAGGAAAAAAGTAACTCACACCAGTGGCCTCCTTCTATCCTGCAAGTGAGTCTCTCAATGAAGCCTCAGAGTCTGCATTTTCGTCTGAGTCATAGGAATCTAGAGATCTTTTCATAGCTAGAACAAAATGTCAATGTGTCATATCATAGCTTTGTTGCATTTGCTCATTTCTCACAAGATTCAAAGCCTTAGGAGAAATATGTCAAAGGTACCTACCTATTTCTTGTCTACATACCACCTTTCTTTCCTGTCTGTACTTGCTCTACCAACACTCTTCAGGAGCAATGCTATGCATTCAACATATAAACCACTCAAAGTCATTTTATTTAACAGCTATTTTATCTGTCAGAGAAAACTGTCCATTGAATGATGTGTCTTTAAATTATCGGGATGATTGAATCTAATTATTAAATTAAATTATTCTTTGGTGGGGAGAGCTACAGCTGATGCAAAGTATGGGTTGTTCCAGACAATACATGCTTAATAGTGGTGAATGTTCCCATTACATTCATGAAGAAATGCTCACCTGTTAATGCAATCAATTACTCAAATCAAAATCTTAATGTTTGATCATTTAATGGCTGTTATGGAAAACCACAATAAAATTAAAGACAACTTTGGGTATTCTCTCACATTGACTATGTGTGATTTTTTTAAAGATTAATGTCACTCAAATATCCCTAAGCAGAAACCATAAAACAATAATTTTCCTTATAGTAATGTCAAATAAATTAAAAAAAAATCAAGTCCTTTTGCAATGTCATAGCCAACAGGTGAGAGATGGTGTGCTGTGGAACAATTGTTTCCTTTGGTCATACATAATGCAGGGATCACTGTGGTGAGCTACCAGACACCACAGCTCTACAGTTGTTGTGACAGATAGACCTACAATCATGGAGCTGGTGACAATACATTGCTACAACAGAGGAAGTCAAGGGCACTACCCCTGCTTCTCTAACATTCCCCACCACTTGTGCCTGAGCTTTTTAATTTCCTTTTACCCTTTTGTTCATGCATACCTTCTCCCCTTTTTACTCAATCCCAATCTCCTTCTCTTTCCCACTACAAACCTTCTTTCTCTACCTATCTCCCTTTTGTTTTCATGTCCTTTATATGTGTGTGACTTACTGAGCTTCTTCTGGGTTGATTTGCAGGCCTGTGCCTGAGTGCTGTGCTTGAGCATGAGTCATATATTAATGCATATGCCATGAAGAAAATAATCTCCCCTTAAACCACATCAGCAATAACTCTTAACATCATCTCAGGAAAAGTGTGGTGTCTCTTTCCCTTTCCATGGTGAAATGTTGGTGGATCAGATGTCACTCTTAAAGGAGATGTCAGTGTGAATAGGAGGTGGAAAGTCAACTGGGACACCAGTTATGTAGCCTTTATAAAGTCATCACCCATAAGGTGATGACATTTTGGTAATAAAACAGGATGTTTTAATGAAGTAGCTGCCTTTGAGGCACCTGTGCTTTATAAGTAATCCATCATTCGTGCTTCTGTGTTTATCCAGTAAACGCACTGGTTCACCACATTGGATGTGGGTGGGATCCTTTCTCTGGTCTGTCAGTTCCAGGTTACATGGCATGCCTTTATCCCTCCCCAAGAAGGTCACAGAATTTGAAGCAAATTATTTTGATTGGGTTAATTATTATGTGTTTGTTTATTTTATTATAAAATTAAACTTTATTTGTTTAGAAAAACTCTATATTTACATTATTTAAAATGCAAAAGGAACAAGATGACACACTTGTCTTTTCTACTTCATTTCATATCATTTTCTGTTTCCATACCATGCTTATCTAATCTCTTCCTTGGGTGTAAGAAAATAAGTAGACTCTCAGGTATAATTATCATCTGGAAAGTGCAACATATAAGTGCTACCTGCTAAGTCAAATGTTGCATATGTATAAGGAACAATTCTAGGCTACAATGTAGTATGTCTTGGTGGATGATTTCTCTGGAACTCAAAGGAATGTACATTCTGCTGTTGTTGGGTGGAGAATCTGTAAGTGTCTATTCTATTAATTTTTTTTTGTCATTCAAATGTGTCCCCTTTGCATTTCCCATCTGATGTATTTCTCAGTTCCTGATTCAGACATTTTGAAGTCTTAGGTTTAACAGTAGAATTGTCAATTTCTCTTTGCAACTGTATCACTACTTTCTTTGTCTACTTTTGGCACTACATATCCAGGCTTACACTTCTTTTTAGGACAGCTTGGGTTTCCTCTGGACTCTATTGAATTCTGAGTAGCAGTGTGTCCTCCGTGGACCACGAGCAAGGGTCCATGGTGGGCCGGAGGGGCAGAAGGGTGGGATGGAGAACCGCGAGCGAGTCCTGTACTGGTCCTGCGGGCAGGCGGGCGGGAGGCTTTCCATTGTTTTGAAGAATTTTTGTAATATGTCTTACAAGATAATCATAACTTCAAAAAATCCACTTTTTATTTTAATAAGGTCTTTTTATTTCACTTTGAAGGTAACTAGTTCCCTGTAGAAATGTAAATCTGTAGGAATTTTCTTTTCAACACCTTAAAAGTTTCCCTCCACTTTCTTCCTGTATTGTTTCTTTTTATTTCATTTTATTTATTCATTTCAGAAAAGGTGCGGTGTCACGCACATATGCATTCCACAGCTCATAGTTGGAGGTAAGAGGACAACTTTTCAGAAGTAAGTCCTCTTATCTCTATCATGTGGGATTCTGGGTATTGAACTCAGGTCACCAGGTTTGCCAACAGGTTCCTTAACTGTTGAGCTATCTTTCTAGCTATCTTTCTCTGTTTTTTTTTTAAGAGTTTTTTTTTTATTATTATTTATTCAACTGTGCACATGTGAGTGTGTACGTGTGTGTGTGTGTGTGTGTGTGTGGTTGTGTGTGTGTAGAACCACGGACGAATCGGGAACCACCATGGACGCCTCCACCTCCTTCTGCCCCGGGATTCACAGGCTCCACCCTACCAGGACCAGAAGCGCAGGCCGCCCCCGCTTCCGCCTGGCATCTATACATGGGATCTGGGATCCGAACTCAGGTCCTTCTGCCTGCAAGGCAGAGGCTTAACCCCTGAGTCACCTCTCCAGCCCGGTGATGGAAAGCTTTTAAAAACAATAATGGCGGAATATTTCCCACTCCTGACTAAGATGTGGATACAAATATACTAACATGTTTCCATTGACTATGGGGAATGGAAGAGAGAGAAGATCACACAGGAAACCTTAGGGACTAAAGCTGGATGAATGAGTGAAGGGAAATGCTCCTATCAATGGGATGTCTGAGAAGGGTCAACTTGGATGCCACAGAGACCTGAACCCCCAGAAGAGTAGACAAGCCAGAGGAAACCCTGGGGTCCATAGACGTGGCCAGGTAGGGTGGGAGGGAGTGGGATGGATTGATAAGGAAGAGAGGTAGGAATGGGAAGGGGGGGAATGGAGGGAATCAGGGATTATTACTCAATAAGGTTATAAAACTAAAAAGCTAAAATAATTAAAACATATATATATAAATAGATATAAGTAACCGAGATAAGTACATAAAGAGATAAATCATAGAAATAACAGATATCCTACAATAAATTTGTATGAAAAGATAAATGAAGGAAATAGAGGTTGTGAATACAATCAAGCTAAGCTGGAAGCATGTGTGAAAATGTCATAAAGAAACCCATTATTCTATGCAATTAATATATACTCATTTAAAATGTTAAATATACACAAAAATGAAGTCTTTGGGCTGGATCTGAGATCTCTGAGGTAAAACAGTTTTTAAGGTTATAATTGATAAGGTTTGTTGATTCCTGTCACCTTTTGAGTTTGTTGATATTTTGTGTTGGCAGTTCTCTGCCTGGTACTTGTATTAACATTCTTTTTTCCTTTTATATTCTTGAGTGTTTTGATCAGTCTCATCTGTATTGAGAATTTTTTCTAATATCTTCTGCAGGTCTAGATAAGAAGGATTTTAGTTTATTTTTGTCAGGAAATTTTTTAAATTATTTATTTATTTTTTCTGCTCACACAACTTAATAAGTACCCCAGTCCCATCCCTTCCTCCACCCCTCCCCCTTTTCCCCTTCCTTTTCCTCCTCCCTTTCTCCCAGTGCCCCCTCTCCCCATCCATGGAGCATCCTTTAATGTGTATGTCAAACTTTCTGTCAGGAAATATTTTTATTTCACATTCAAGCATGAATGGAAGTTGGAATTTGTGATCTTTCCTGACTTGAATAATGTCCAAAATCTTCCAAACTCTTCTGACTTTTACTGTTCCCTTTGAGAAGGCAGCTGTTTTTCTAATAGATTTGCCTTCAAATGTGACTTTGTTTTATTCTCCTGCAGCTCTCAGTACATTCTCTTTGTTCTGTATCTGAGATGTTGTTACTGTAATTTGTCTTGTCATACTCCCACTTTTGTCATATTTGGATGATGTGTGATATATGTCTTTTAATTGGATGGGCCTCTCTTTCCTTAGGTGTGGGACATTGCCACTTATGATTGATTGAACAGTCTGTGCTGGAGAGTTTTCTTGGGTTTCTTATTCTGAGATTCCATGATTCTGTAGGTTTGACGTCTTCGTGACATCCCATAGTTCTTGAATATTCCTTTCATGCTTTTTTAGTCTTCTCAGTGTTGTTGATTAAAAGATACTGGCTCTGTCATCTTGTCTTCCAGATTTGACCTTCTTTCTTTTGCTTGGTCCAGGCTGTGTGTAAAGTTCTCTGTTGGGTTTTCAATTCCAGTAAACTTAGAATTGAGTTCCATCTGAATGTCAGTTTGGTGTTTTTTCGCCTGTTCTAAACTTGTTTTTGTTTCATCTGCTTCCTTTTATATCTCAGATATTTTTTTATTATTTTTCTGTTCATATAAGGTCTTACAACTATTCATGTTCTCTTTGAGCTCCTCATGTTCCTTTTTTCATTCATGATATTCCTTCTGCAATTCTTCACCAATCTTCATTGGTCATGTTAACAACTTTTCTTTGGAAGACATCCTCAGTGTTGCTTTCCTGACTGGTATCCATGAATTACCCTGTTTGTTGGTATTTTTTGGTAGGAGACATATTTTCCTGGTACTTAGTGCATTTTGTGGTTTTATGGTGTGATTTGGGCATTTTCTGTTATGTCTGTGACTGATTTCTTTGGTAGTTGTTTTTGCTCTCCTGGGGTACCTTTTGGGGAAACATCTCAGGTTTTGGGCGGGATGTTCTAGTTGAATGATATGGCAGTCCTCTGCTACCAGGGTCCATACCTGGAGGAGGGGCTGGAGCATGTGGGAGGTCCTTCTCCTATCTCTGGGGGTTATTACCTGGTGCAGGCGTTTGTATTGGGGATCTGGGGGATGTGAATGGTTCATATGAAGGTTGATTTTTTTTAATGTTTTTATTTGTGTTTGTAGGTGGGTTTTCAATTCCAGTAAACTTAGAATTGAGTTCCATTTGACTGTGTGTCATGGTATGTGTAAGGAGAACAAGGGTAGGTCTGTGAAGTTGGATCTGTCTTTCCATTAAATTGGCTCTAGTGATTGAATTCAGGATTAGGGATTCAAGGCAAGTGCTTTTACATATTGAGCCATTTCAAAGTTCCAATTGATCTTGATAGTGATCTTCATTAATAAGCACCTGAAAATTATGAAAGCATAGTTCTGGGTGTGTGTGTGAAAATGTTGTCAGTGAAGTTTAACTACAAACTTTAAGAATGAATAGGTCTTTGGAATTTATTTCTATTTTTCACCTTTATATATTTATATTATCTAGTACTTCCAATCTGCATTGCTTCTGGTACACCCCAATTAGCCCTTATATGATAATTTCATAGACTATGATAATTTTCCTGTGCTAAATGCCATGTATATTTATCATCTGCAAATTTTAGTAGCTTAACAAAGATGCTTGTAGTAGCTGTTAGCAGTTCACTTACATGGTTGGTGATAAATCACCATCAAACGGCTTAATGGAACAAGGGGTTTATTTTCTTATGATGGTCCAGTTACAGTCTGTAGGCCAGTGTGACAGAAGAGCATGCACCAACATCAGGGCCGACGGAACTGACCACACCATCTCTACATAATGGCTGAGATCAGCATGTCTGGCCAAGTATATACAAGGATGACGACTTTCTCAACAATTCTCTGTATTTTATTCCAGGGCCTAATCTCACCCACCTGAGCCTTCCATCAGCCAGACAATCTCCTGCAGATTTGCTCTAGGCTTAACCCAATCACTAATTCTCCACAAATGTGCCAGAGCTCAAATCCTTCACTGTCAAGTTGATACCTGGACCTAACTATGACAGTGATTTTTCTTTTTTAGATTCTTCACATGTTCTCAGTCTATTATATTTTAAGTAATATTTTAAAAACTTAATTTGAAGCAATGTTAGCTGAGATTTAAAATATTCCTAATGCAGGATGCTTGCACTGAAAATTTGGACAGCAATGCTTATTTCAAGGAGGTAGGTTTTATTTGTGTACTATACAATATGTGATGTCTTATCCAAAAACACAGCATAAAGCCAGTGAAGAATAGAATCCTCTTTTATTTCCTCTCAAAGGCTAGTTTCTTGTCTCCCATGTACATTGATTATAAGTTCCACAAGTATTGATTAGAGTTACATATGTACATTAACCAAATCACATAGCCTCAGATGCTGACCTGGCCATATAGCCTTTGAAAAGTTTACACCTGCACACAAATTGCATCATGCAGCCTTTTCTTTATTATGAAAGTGCTTCTGCCACAACATTACAATTATTAAATTTTAGCTGTAAGTCCTGGAGTTTCCTTTTGTTCTCTTTCTATTTTTTTATCCATTAAACCTGTTTCATCATCAAAGAGGAGAACCCAGAGGAAAGTTTGATATACACATTAAAGGAGGCTTCAGAGATGGGGGGAGGGGGCACTGGGAGAAGGGAGGGAGGGAGAAGAGGGAGAGGGAAAGGAAGGGGAAAAGGGGGGAGGGAGCAGGGAGGTCCAGGGAGGGTGGAGGGAGGGAGGGGGACAGAGGTACCTATTATGTTTGTATGAACAGAAAATAAATAAAAAACCTGTTTTTGATCTTTTTTTACTTTTATAATGTCTCCCAAAGGAACTCAAAATATATGTATGTGTACCTCATGTCAAAAACCTTAACCTGACATAATATGTACTTGGGCTGAGATATGAAAGTAGATCACACCCACAGAAATCTAGGTAGTCTGAGCAGCATAGTGTGCCCTATCAAAAAAAACTTAAACATCCCAAAAACTGATCCAAAGCTTCACCTCTTTAAATAGGTTCAATTTTTCCAGTGGTACTTGGTACATGATGACATTTGCTAGCTTAATAATGCCAATATAATGTGGGATTGGGAGGTAATTAATTCTATGGTAAATTTTTCTTACTTCCTATACAAATAGCAATATTTGAAAAGGGGGGTGGGGACTGGTCAGGTTGCTTAGGGGTTAAGACTTTGCCTTGCAATCAGAAAGGTCCCGAATTTAGATTCCAAATCCCATGCAAAAATTCTAGGCAGAAATAGCAGCAGCCTGAACTTCCCACCCTGGTAGGCAGAGCCTGGGAAATCCCAAAATAAAGCAAAAAAGAGGTAGAAGCAAACCAGGATGATTCCCAGAGAGAGACTCTTGCTTTTCCACAGGGAAACACAGTGCCCTCTGAGACACACACACCACACACACACACACACACACACACAACATGAATAAATAAAGTTTTTTTAAAAATGTAAAAATGACATCAGTTTAGTAAGAAATATTTACAATAATTGATTTAAAAGTTAAAAAATTGGGCTAGAATGTTGACTCAGTGATTAAAGCCTCTGCTTTGCAAGCAAACAAACCTGAGTATGGATACCAAGTCTAAAGTAGAAATGTTGGGCAGAAAGGAAGTCCTGAAAATCTGGCCCTGGAAAGACAAAGTCTGGAAAAACCCAAACCAAAGCAACAAGGAGATTGAGCAATCCAGTCACTCTTGGGCCCTTGACAGTACACACACTCAAGTGCTATTTTGTACACACAGAATACACAACATCTTTTTTGAAAACATTTATAAAATTGACAAAAATATATATTTTATTAGCTATGATCTAATAACAAAATGTGCTAGTAAAATGGATTCATTCTGGTTATGGGAACTCACAGATGTACATTTTCCTAGATGAACAGTCATCAAAAGAAATGTAGCTGGCATTCATATAAGGACACGTGTGGTTTTTCTTTCTTGGAGGAAATCTATGTTAAAACAACAGCAATAGACTTTTAAAACTAGGATGTGGGAATTTCAAATAGTATTTTTAATGTCATACTTTGAATCAGATAAAATAAAAGCAAGTCAAATAGAATAAAATGAGAAACTGTTGAAGAGCAAAAGCAAGTCCTTTTCACTGGTCCGGGATGCTGATGGTCCAGTGAAGACACACTGCTCCCCAGGTAAACCCCCCAGCTCACAACCTCCCCACATGCCCAGGTCACCCGCTCATTCCAGCTCCTCCCACCAGCCAATCAGAGCAGCACGCTTCAAGCTGGGGTTGAACCCTAGGCCACACCCCATGTCCCCAAGTTAATTGCACAGTCACCAGCACCTCTGCCCTCTCTGCCTCCCTGGGACGTTTGCGGTCCAGAGAGGACATACTGCTCATCATTCAACAGAGTCCAAAGAAATCCCAAGCAAAGCTCTAGGGAAAAAGTACTCTAAAATCATCCTATCACATGAGAGATATTCTTCACATCCAGCTCAAAGATAAGTAAACTCCCTTTTACCATCCTATTCCTTTCAACTATTAGTTACTGTAGAGTAACTTTTCCATATAGCCACCACCCCCAAAACATATACAACTTCAGGGACTATACCACTCACCCTCACATATCACCAAGGTACGAAATCATAAAAGTGCACTATCATACTAATATTAACCCCTTCCCAAAACCTGACTTAACTGATGTACTAACAGTCTAATAGCCTCATCTAGGAAATAACAATAACAACAGAAAAGCATACCCAACTCCAAGGCAAAAACTAGTAATAACTGCTCAAGAGTAGTGATACCAAATAATTCAGTTCAGTCAAAAACACACAGGAACTGAAAGAAGATCTTAAGAGATAAAACAACAGTGCACAAGTCAAACTGCAAATCCATTAGAAACAAAATCCAAGAAAACATATCTCCCACGAAAAGAATTAACCCCACAATGATAGACTCCAACCAGAACAAATTCACAGAAAATTGCCAAGAAAGCAGAAGGTAACTACTTTCAAAGCATGATCATTACCATGATCAATACTATGAAAGAGGAAATCCAGGAGGGGCAAAATAACTGCATCAACCACTTTGAATAGGAACACAACACATACTTGGAGGAGTTGAGGAAAACAGTTCAAGAAATAAAAATATGCATAGAGCAGTTAAAACAGTCTCAAGCAGAGTTTAAAATTGAACTAAAAGACAAGTTATCTTCAACCCAGAACTCAACAGAGAGTCTTATAAAACACAACTAACAAAGCAAAAAATAGAATTTCAGATCTTGAAGACAAAGTGAAAGAACTAACCAGCTCAATGGAAGAGGTCGTTAAAGCCAAAAAGGTACTTGAGAGAAATATTTAAGAGTATGGGACACTCTGAAAAAGCCTAACATGCGTATTCATGGAATACCAAAGCAAGAATTCCAAAATACCAGACCTGAGGAAATTTTTCAAATTATCATAAAGGAAAAGTTCCCTCATCTAAAGAATGAAAGACCCTTCCAAAAATAAGAGGCATTCCACACTCAAACCTATATGACCAAATAGAAACTCACCATGGCAAATAATAGTAAAAACACTCCACATTCCTACAAAGAAAAGGTGCTGAGAGCTTCAAGGCAAGAAAAGGGCACTTTTAAAGGTAAACCTATTAAAATAAAAAATGACTTCTCAATGGAAACAGTAAAAGCAAGGAGAGCTTGGAGAGACATACTCGAAGTACTGAATGAGCAAAAATGTCAACCCAGGCTGATATAACAGGCAAAAACGATCTGTCATGATTAAGGCAGAAAGAAAAGATTTCCAGCACAAAGACAACTTGAAGGCTTACATGTCTACCAAACCAGGCCATCAAAGAATGCTAGAAATGATACTCAGGCTTGAAGGAAAGAACAAGTGTATCCAGGAGGACAGAAGGGAAGTATAATACCACCAAAACCTAAAAGCCAAATAATACACTTATGAAAGCCACTAAACATAAAAAGTGTCCAGAATTAAAAATAATTTCTCCATTATAACATTAAATGTCAATGGAATTAACTCACCAATCAAGAGACACAGATTACAAACGGATTAAAAATCACAACCGATCAATCTGCTGCCTTCAGGAAACTCATCTCACCACAAAAGATAGGCACATCCTAAAAATAAAAGTCTGGTCCAAAATTCTGCAAGCTAATGGAACTAGGAAAAAGGCATTATGTTATCGGACAAAGTAGACTTCAAAACTAAAAAAAATCATAAGAGACACAGATGGATGCTATATTTTAGTCACCAGTACAATTCACCAGGAAAACTTCACAATACTGAACATATATGCACCCAATACGGGCTCCTCCACATTCATTAAGCAAACACTACAGTGTCTAAAGCAAAAATAAACCCCACAACGATAATTCTTGTGGATTTCAATACCGCCCTCTCAATATGGGACAGATCAACAGGTCAAAAACTTAACAGAGACACATTGGAACTTAATCAAACTTTTACTTAAATGGACCTTACTAATCTCTGTCAAACTTTGCATCCACGCACAAAGAATACACATTTTTCTCAGCAGCACATGGAACATTCTCCAAAACAGACCACATATTGGGCCACAAAACAAATCTCCACATATACAAGAAAGTTGAAATTCTAGCCTGTACCCTTTCAGATCACCATGGTATAAAACTTGACATCCACAATACAACAAATAACAGAAAACTC
>JALPQD010001086.1:44976-142377 GCA_023101885.1 Typhlomys cinereus | reverse complement strand
ATTGCACCTAGTTTCTCAAAAGCGTTAAGCTGCTTGTTAAGTTGTTTCTTTCGTTGCTAGGTGTTTCCCTTTTTTTGTTTTGCTGATCGGCCTTCATCGCTATGCCTTCGCCTCTTTCGCCCCCGCTATTGAATACCCCCTTGATGTACCCCGCGCTTTTTTTGGTCAACGTTGAATCTTTTTACGATGTCCGTTAGCATTCCCTTCCGGACACTCTTGCGCCTTATACCTTTTTATACCCTCCTTATCTTCGCGTCTTACTTCGTTTCTTCCTAGACTCCATATCTCAGTCAAGCATATAGTGGTAAGGGGTCCAGGAGTTAAGTGTCTTTTCCTTGTTTTAGCTGTGTTGTGGCCTGTTCCCCTCGTGAGGCCGTGGGGTCTCGGCCCAGGGGAGCCTTTCCAGAACGTTCCGTGTACTCTGGGTCGCTGCGTTGTGGTGGGCCCACTATCGGCGAAGTGCTCCTCTTCTATGGTGCGGACAGTATCACGTGTGGCTGGCCAGAGCAAAATGGGTAGTCATGTGGGTGCGGGGGTGCACGTTTCGATCGCGATCTGGACGGTTCTTTCCCGAGGGTGTGCTTAAGTTCACGTGTCCCTGTTCGCTTTTTGACCTGTTGACTCTCGCCCATTGTTGAGGGCGGTGTTGAACGTCACCCACGCATTCTCGGTTGGGGACTTGAGTTCTTGCTTTCGCCGCTGTAGGCTAGGGTTTTCTTCAAGGATGGGGAGGGGGGCCCGTATTGGGGTGCATCCGGTATCCGTATTGTGAAGTCTGTCCCGCGTGACTTGGCCTGTGAACTAACAGGTCGTATCCATCCGTGGCTCTTAGATTTCTTCGTATGGTTTGCAATACCACGTTGTCTGCTTCATCATGGCTCCCCCTGCCTGTTTTGCCTGCTTCCATTAAGCGGTCGAATTGGTGACCCAGCCTTTTATTTTTAGAGCGTGAGCCTGTCTTTGTTTGTGGTTAGATAGGTCCTGCAGGAGCAGATTGATGGATTGTGATTGTTAATCATGTTGAATCTGTTGTCCTTTGATGGTGATTAATTTCCATTAAACATTTAGTGTTATAATGGAGACATATTGTGGAATTCCAGACATTGATTAATGTTTAAGGTAGCTTTTAATAAGTAAATCATTGCTTCGTATTGTTCATGACTGTTATATTATAGCCCTTCTGTTCTCCGGGGGGTATGCCGTTTTTTTTCTTCACGCTGGCAGTTATCCTTTCTCGCATTTTTTGACGGCCTGTTTTGGGTTGGACTTACCCGCAGAGTTGTCTTCTGTGCTGAGCCCCTTTTTCATTGTCTTTCTTTCCTCCCTCGTCATGCCTGATAGTAGTGGCGGGTAAATCGCCTGGTTGACCTTTTTGCTCATTTATCTTCGTAATACTGCACGTACTAGGTACGTGGCATCACAGCTCGTCTTTGCTTTTTCACCCTTCCTGTGTCAGCCTGGCAGATCATATTGTTATTTTAAATCGGTATTATACCTATTAACACGCAGTGACTTGTTTTTTCTTCTCACCTTGAAGCGCGCAGCACCAGGTCTTTCTCTTGAACTGTGGGCGTGTTTTTCCCCCTCTTCTTTTGCCCACGGCGTGCTTTTCTATTGTGGTCGTCTCTCGCGTGTGATTGGTGATGCGAGAGGGCGGTGCCTCTTGTATCTGGATGGGACCGCCTCTTTTTTTCGATGCACGGCACAGATATAATGGTTCTACTGTGCCTGGTGCAAGTGATCAGTTCCTGACAACACCTTCCATACTCATGCAGGGGTCCATGGCTACTATAGTGAGTGATTACACTATGCTCATCACTGGTATGCCTATGCCACGACATGTTCGGCTGCTTCAGCGGATAATAGGTTGCTGCATCAGCTCGCTCCTTATAGCTAGGTCGCTCAGTAGCTTTTTGGCTTTACCCACCTCTTCCATTCGCCTGGCTCAGACTGGGCGTGCTACGCCTCGGCCTCCTATATAGCGATCGTCAATGGGTCTGTAAATTCTTTGGAGCGTTCATTTACTGCTGAGTCATAGTATGTGGTTGGCATTCTGTTGCATATAACACTCGGCGAACAGAATAGAGTGGATAGGTTGAAGATAAAGAAAAGTGTTCTGTATGGCTCAGGATGTATTAAACTCATCGAACATTGAGTCTGTATTGGTAACAGGCTCCCGTACAGTGCACTTCAACATAAGGCACAGCTGATTCACTCTTGAAAGACTGTTGTCAAGTCGCTCAACACGTTGACCGTGCCAGATGTCTGCAATCTGGTGGTTCCTCGTCAAAGCGATTGATTCGATTATGTAATATCCCTAATGCTTTCTAGCCTGATGTCCGCTTGTCATACTAAATTGAACAGTGGAATGATCATATTTGAAGTCTGTAGCCTGGGTGGGGGGCTTTCTTGGCCGTTTTCGTTGGGTTTGTTCTTGTTGAGTCTACATTATGGGATTAATTCTAGGAGGAATGTGTTTCCTTGGTTGCTTCTCCTGGATTTGCACTTTGAGACCTTTTGGGCATTGTCATTTGAACTCTTACCTGAGATTCTCAATTTCACTAACGGAATTATTTGGCCTGGGCCCATGGTGGGCGGAGACTTACGCTAGGTCGTGGGGTGAAGGCCCCGCTGGGCCGCAGCAGCTGCTGCCGTCCCGCCGAGTAGGATAGGGGGACGTTGGCAGTCGGCATGTGTCAGATGAACGGTTTGGGGATGGGGGCAATGAGCGTGAGCTTTTAACCCAAGGGCAGCTGGGGTGGGTCCATCAGCAGGTGCAGGTGAGGAGCTCCTCCTCGTCCTTTCGGCCCCCCAAGCGACATGCTACACGGAAGACTGCCAACCGCGCATGGCATTGGACATGGGAGTCGAGCAGTGCTCAATCCTTCCTGATGGATTTCGGTCTGTGGAGCACAGACGGGTCAGGGCGGGAGCGTGGGCGGGGGGAGGTGGGGGACGTACAATTCACCACTAGGGCGCAAACCTCAGAAAGAAGGACATTAATGGGTGAGGGCAGGAAACGGCTGATTAAGAAGCGGCTGGACCGCTCGCGCGGTCCTGACAGGGGCGGAGGCGGTTGTGTGCAAAGGGGTATGGTGGCGACGGCATTGAAGCCTATTTAACCCATGGCACGGGCCGGGGCCCGGGCGCAGGGGAGGGCCTCCTCGTCCCGCGGCCCCACGCGGGGGGCGCCGGCTGGATGGTGGAGTCGGAGCCGGGTCCTGTGGGCTACCTGGGGTCCAGCTAAGGGCGCGGGTTGAGGCCGCTGGACTGTCGTGAGCGCGTCCGCCAGCCGGATGGCGGGGTTGGAGTGGCAAGGGCCTCAGTAACAATTCTTGTAGGTGAAGAATCAACCAAATTATTTTCGTCCTTCCTTTGGCCAAAGGGCAAGGCAGTCACGGTGAGACCAAATGTGAGCAATAAAAAAGGGAGTTGTTTCTGGAACAATGAGAGAATATCTGATTTTTTGTTTTAAATGTAATGTACAGGAATCACTTGATCGCATGTTTTCCAAACATTGTACGATGAAAATCATATCGAGAAATAGAAAAAAAGTGTTAATGGCTGAGGAAATTGAAAAGCAACATAATATACAATTCCATTTGTGTAAAGAAAACTCATTTCATTGAATCAAAAAAATCTGTTGATCTTGTGGGCCATCAATGCTACTTTGCCGCCTCCAGTAGTATTGTAAAGGCAGTTAATCAAACAGGGGGGTTGGGTGTAGCACAGAAGTGTAAGGTGTGGAAAAAATAACTTATTGAAGCAAAGCCAAAGTTTTAGTGAAGACACGGTATTGCCAACCGAAGGGATATTGGAGCTAAAGACATGTCAAAGATCAGAAATTGTTGGCAAATACTAAATTGGAGAGGGATAAAAGGAAGAACAATTTTCTGAGGCTCTTGTCCCAAAATTGCTTTGTCCCTTTTAAATTCCATAATGAGTACAATCTGCAAACAGTGTCCATAAGGGAATAAGTACTACTTGACCTTTTTTTAAACGAATAGAAAGATAAATCCATTCCAAAGGACCTTGGTTCCAGAATATTCCCAGTAGGCAATCAGGAGATGGGAATTAAGAGCCTGTTGGAGACTTTGTCTGACTTATGTGTTTTATTTGAGCTAGTTTAAGAGTTCGGAACATTGTGTAAGTTCTGATGCCACTAGTATCAGTTCTCTGTAGGACTTTGATTGAATATCCCTTTAAAAATATTAATTAAGACGAGCAACCCAGGCGTGACTGCGGCTGGCCCCTGCGGCCCCGCCCGCTGAACCCCAGCCCCCTCCGCCGACGCCGCACCGCCCCGGCCCAAGGTGAGTGAGTTGAGAGAGAGAGAGAGAGAAGAGAGGAGAGAGCGGAGAGAGAGACCAGACCAGCCCCCAACCGAACCCCCCGGGCCCCACGCGTCCCGCGGCGAGCACCAGGCCGCTGTCAAGCGAGCCTGGGCCACGCCCCGGACACAAGCCGCTCGCACCCTCCTCCCCGGGCGCCTAGAGCCACCCCCTGGATCCCCAGGTGAAAGAATTCCTGCCATTTGAGCCAGGGAGCGAACGAGCCCAGCGCCCAGAGCCCCACCCCCCAACCCCGGGAGCCCGCCTGGCCAGCAGCACACACGGCGCACCGGCTTTGCCCAGCGGAGGCCCCCGCCCCTCTCCGCGCCCCCCCTTCCCAGAGTCGCAAGGGGGAAAGAACGCGGCATCTACTGGCCCACCGGGGAACCGAATGCACTGGTCCACGGAAGACACACACTAGCTACTCAGAATTCAATGGAGCCCAAGGGAAACTCAGCAATTACTAAGGAACAAGGGAGCACAGGCATACATCTGGCTTCCACGACAACATTATATCCATGATGGGGCGAGTTTCTTCTTCATCATCCAGCCCGAAGATAGTAAACTTTTTCTTTTCACCTTACTGATCCTTTAAGTATACAATGCTGGTAAGCAACTTTCTCATACAGCCACCCCCACAAAAATACAGCTCCCAGTGAGTCACCACTCCCCCCACATTTCTCAAGAACTAATCGTAAAAGAAGGTGCACTACCACGAATATTCACACCTGAGAACTAACAGGAACGAACTGATGTACTAACAGCCTAGTGCCGCATCTAGGATATAATAATAACAATACACAAAACATACCCAATCCAAGGTCAAGCACATAGTAATAACTGGCAAGGAACAAGATTAACGACGTGGATTCAGGGAAAACACAGAACTGAAAGGTCCGAAAAACAAAAACACAATGGTACAATCAAAGTGCGGATCCACAAGGAAACAAAACCCAAGAAGACCAATCTCCTGCCGAAAGAATCAATCCCATAATGAGGGATTCCGACCAGAACAAATCCACAGAAAATAGCCATGAAAGCCAGACCCAACATAACGACTTTCAGAGTATGATCCTTACCATGATTAATACTATGAAAGAGGAAATCCGAGAAGAGTTAAACAACCGTATCAACCACTTTGAACAGGAACACAACAGGCACTTGGAGGAGTTGAGAAAAACAGTTCAAGAAACAAAAATAGGTATGGAGCAATTAAAACAGTCTCAGGCAGACTTTAAAATTGAACTAAAAGACAAGTTATCTTCAACCCAAAACTCAACAGAGAGTCTTATCAGCAGAACAAATGAGACAGAAAATAGAATTTCAGATCTTGAAGACAAAGTGGGAGAATTAACCAGCTCAATGGAAGAGATTGTTGAAGCCAAAAAGAATGGAGAGGAACATTCAAGAGTTATGGGACACCCTGAAGGTGCCTAACATGCGCATTCATGGAATACCAGAACAAGAATCCCAAAATACCACACCTGAGGAAATATTTCAATTCATCATAAATGAAAACTTCCCACAATAAAGAATGAGAGGCCTATCCAAATACAAGAGGCATTTCGCACTCCAAACAGATACACCAAAATAAAATCGCCACGGCAAATAATAGTCAAAACACTCCACATTCAAGACAAAGAAAAGGTGCTGAAGCTTCAAGAGAAAAAAAGCAACTCACTTTTAAGGTAAACCTATTAGAATAACAAATGACTACTCAATGGAAACAGTAAAAGCAAGAAGAGCTTGGAAAGACATACTTCAAGTATTAAATGAGCAAAAATGCCAACCCAGACTGACATACCCGGCAAAACTATCTGTCATGATTGAGGGAGAAAGAAAAGTTTTCCAACACTAAGACAACTTGAAGGGATACATGTCTACCAACCAGGCCTTCAAAATATCCGAGAACTGATACTCAAGCTTGAAGAAAAGAACAAGCGTATCCAGGAGGACAGAAGGGAAGTATAATACCACCAAAACATAAATATCAAACAACATGCTTACAAAATCTACTAACATAAAAAATGTCCAGAATTAAAAATAATTTCTCCATTATAACATTAAATGTCAATGGTATTAACTCACCGATTAAGAGACACAGATTACAAACTTGGATTAAAAACCACAATCCAACAATCTGCTGCCTTCAGGAAATTCATCTCACCACAAAAGATAGGCACATCCTAAGAATGAAAGACTGGTCCAAAATGTTACAAGCTAACGGAACCAGGAAACAGGCAGGGGTAGCAATTATGCTTTCAGACAAAGTGGACTTCAAACCAAAGAAAATCATAAGAGACAGGGATGGATACTACATTTTAGTCACAGGTACAATTCACCAGGAAGACTTCACAATCCTGAACATATATGCACCCAATACGGGCCCCTCCACATTCATTAAGAAAAACCTACAGCGTCTAAAGCAAGAAATCAACCTCCAAACGATAATCCTTGGGGACTTCAACACCGCCCTCTCAACATGGGATAGATCAACAGGTCAAAAGCTTAACAGAGACACTTTGGAACTTAATCAAACTCTTAAAGAAATGGACCTTACAGATCTCTATCGAACTTTTCACCCACGCACAAAAGAATAGACATTTTTCTCAGCAGCACACGGAACTTTCTCCAAAATAGATCACATATTGGGCCACAAAACGAATCTACACATATACAAAAAAGTTGAAATTCTAACCTGTGCCCTGTCAGACCACCATGGCCTAAAGCTGGACATCCACATCACAACAAACAAGAGAAAATACACTAACTCCTGGAAACTTAACAATATCATGCTGAATGAGAACTGGATTCAGGAAGAAATTAAAAGGAAATTCAAGATTTCCTGAAATTGAACGATAACTGAAAATACAACTTACCAAAATCTCTGGGACACAATGAAGCTGTCCTAAGAGGTAAGTTCATAGCTCTTAATGCCTACATCAAAAAAATGGAAACATCAGAAATAAATAACTTAACGATGCAGCTTAAGGCTTTAGAGAAACTTGAGCAATCTGATCCCAAAAGTAGTAGAAGAGAGGAGATTAGCAAAATAAGGGGAGAAATAGCTGAAATCGAGACTAAGAAAACGATAGCAAAAATCAACCAGTCAAAAAGCTGGTTCTTTGAAAAAATCAATAAGATTGATACACACCTAGCTAAACTAACCAAAAGCAAGAGAGAGAAAACCCAAATTAACAAAATTAGAAATGAATATGGAGTAATCACTACTGATACCCAAGAAATCCAGAGAATTTAAACATCATATTTCAAAAACTTATACTCAGTGAAGTTTGACAACACACAAGAGATGGATGAATTTCTAAGTAAACACATCTTACCTAAATTGGATCAGGAAGTTGTGAATTACTTAAATGGCCCTATAACATATAAGGAAATTGAAGAAGGAATCTCAAATCTTCCCACCAAAAAATATCCTGGACCAGATGGATTCAGCACAGAATTCCACCAGACATTTAAGGAGTCAATAACACCAATACTCCTTAAACTGTTCCATCAAATAGCAAAGGAAGGAACACTACCAAATTCCTTCTATGAAGCTAATATCGTCTTAATCCCAAAACCTAATAAAGATTCACTTAAAAATGAAAACTATAGGCCGATCTCCCTGATGAACACAGACGCAAAGATTCTCAACAAAGTCATAGCAAATCGGATTCAAAAACATATCAAAAAGATCATTCACAGGAAACAAGTAGGCTTCATCCCCGGCACGCAAAGTTGGTTCAACATACGCAAATCAATCAATGTAATTCATCATGTAAACCAGTCCAAAGTCCAAGACCACATGATACTCTCGATAGACGCAGAAAAAGCCTTTGACAAGATCCAACAGCCTTTTATGATCAAAACGCTAGAGACAGTAGGAATGGAAGGAACCTTTATCAATATAATAAAAGCTGTATACAACAAGCCCACAGCAAGGATTATGCTCAATGGGGAACAATTGGAATCATTCCCACTTTGATCTGGAACTAGACAAGGCTGTCCACTCTCACCACTTCTATTCAATATTGTATTTGAAGTCTTAACTGAAGCCATAAGACAAGAAAGGGACATAAAAGGGATTCAAATCGGCAAGGAAGAAGTCAAGCTATCCCTATTTGCAGATGACATGATCTTATACCTGAGTGATCCCAAAAACTCCACCAGGAAGCTCCTGGAACTAATTGAGAAGTTCAGCAGGGTGGCAGGATACAAAATAAATGTGCAAAAATCAGAGGTCTTCCTATATGCCCAGAATGAAAGAAGTGAAAAAGCCTTGAGAGAAACAATCCCATTTACTGTAGCCCCTAAAAAAATGAAATACCTTGGTATAAACCTAACCAAGGAGGTGAAAGACCTTTACAATGAAAACTTTAAAACCCTAAAGAAAGAAATTGCTGAAGACATCAGAAGGTGGAAAGACCTCCCATGCTCCTGGATTGGCAGAATCAACATCGTAAAAATGACCATCCTACCTAAGGCAATATACAAAATTCAATGCTATACCAATTAAAATCCCAAAGCAATTCTTTAAAGAAGTTGACCAATTAATCTCAAAATTCATATGGAGGCACAAAAGACCCAGGATAGCAAAGACAATCCTGAGTAACAAAAACACTGCTGGAGGTATTACCATACCGAACCTTAGTCTATACTACAAATCCATAGTTATAAAAACAGCCTGGTACTGGCTCCAAAATAGACACACAGATCAATGGATAAGGGTTGAGGACCCCGATATAAGCCCACAAAATTACAGCCATTTGGTCTTTAACAAAGGGGCCCAAAGAATCCAATGGAAAAAGAACAGCATCTTCAACAAATGGTGCTGGCAAAACTGGATCTCCACATGCAGAAGATTAAAGCTGGACCTGTACTTGTCACCATGTACAAGACTTAATTCCAAATGGATCAAGGACCTTGATATCAGGCCAGAGACTATAAAAATCATAACTGAATGGATAGGGAACTCCCTTGAGCTGATTGGGCTAGGCCAACATTTCCTAAACAGACATCCAATGGCACAGTCACTGCTACCAACTCTCAACAGTTGGGATCTTGTGAAATTAAAGAGTTTCTGTTCAGATAAAGAAATTATCACACGAGCTCAGAGGCAACCCACAGAATGGGAGAAAATCTTCACTAACCACATATCTGATAGAGCTCTACTGTCCAGAGTGCACAAAGAACTTAGAAAATTAAACATCAAGGAAACCAATGGCCCAATTAAAAAATGGGCCCTGGAACTTCAAAGAAACTTTACCAGGGATGAAATTAAAATGTCTAACAAATATCTGAAAAAATGCTCCACTTCTTTAGCCACTAGGGAAATGCAAATCAAAACTTCCCTGAGATATCATCTCACCCCGGTCAGGATGGCAAAAATCCACAATACAAACAACAACAAGTGCTGGAGAGGATATGGAGAGAGGGGAACTCTGCTACATTGCTGGTGGAAATGTAGGCTACTCTGGCGAGCCGTCTGGAGATTCTTAAAGAAATTAAAGATTGAAATGCCATATGACCCTGCTATTCCACTTTTGGGAATAACCCCCCATGCAGCAGAGGTTCACCTCGATAGCACCAGCACGACTATGTTCATAGCAGCACTGTTTACAATAGCAAAGTCATGGAATCAACCTAAATGTCCAACAGTTGACGAGTGGATAAGGAAACTGTGGTACATCTATACAATGGAGTACTACTCAGCCATCAAAAATGATGAATTACTGGAATTTGCTGGGAAATGGATGTCATTAGAAACAATTATATTAAGTGAAGTATCCCAATCCCAGAAAGTTAAGCACCGTATGTACTCCCTAATAGGTGGCTCCTAGTACCAAACTCACCCAGCCCACATTGAGACACTCAAGGGTAAATCTATGTAATATGGTAATTGCAAGGATTGTGAACAGGAGGGATGGGTTGGAGAGCCACACCAGACACAAGGAGAGAGGGGACCATTTTACAGCAGAGAGAAAATCGACCTCCAAGGAATGCAAGTAAGTAATGTGACACCTGGTTAAGTTCACAGACGTTCGTTCCTGATCATGTACAACTGAGGGGGTATGATCTCACCAGAAGGGGAGGGCATATAGTCTGGCAGATGAAAAGAGATCATTTTGCAAATGGGTGACTGATCCCTCCCTCACCGAGGTTTCCTGCTTTTATTACAGCTACCCTTGAATGTGCTATTATAACAAGACTCCAGTTTAACAGTTTTTTGTCTCTGACCAGGAGGTGACATACAGTGCCCATCAGGATGGAATGAAGGGCATTGCAGGAGCAGCAAAACTGCAAAAGAAAATCAACAAACCACAATCCAGAACTTCAGAGACTCTATATCATCCACATAGAACTAAGCCAGCCTAATCTCCCCCCATCCTGAAGCTCAGGGACATCTGCGGAAGAGGGGGTGGTAAGATTGTAAGAGCAAAAGGATGGGGGGAGCAATGATTTGAAGAGTCTCCACACTAGATAGGGCTGAAGCAATCATAATAGGACTTTGCATGCCCTGCGCCATGTCCGTCACACTATTGACCTCACAAAGTCTAACATCGGCTAAAAGCACCAAGATCCTTGGAGGCAAGGGATTGATGGCCATAGTAGTGTTCCTATGCTTAAGGGGAACACGAGAAAGGGTTCAGGGAAATGCCACTGGGTCCTTTTACATCATCGGAAAGGAGGACCAAGAGGAGAGTTAGGCATACACAATAAAGGACTCTCTGGGAATTGGGGGGGAGGCACTGGGAGATGGGGAGGGAGAAAGGGGGACCAGGGGGTTTGGGGGGAGGAGGAGAGGGGAGGGAACTGTTCTACCTATTAAGTTTGTATGAGCGGAAATAATAATAAAATGTGTTAAAAAATATTAATTAAAGGCTATAATTCTTTAGTAGAAATATGCAACATAAGTCCAAACCATTTATATCTCAAGCAAAATGTTAAAAATCATTTAAAGTCACTAGTTTATCCTTACATATTTGAGTTTTTTGTGAACACATGGCATCCTTATAAATACTTTTTCCTAAGTAATTCATTGGCCATGTCCTTTGAATCTTTTCTGGATCAATCACAAGTCCCCAAGCTTGTAAACTGGATTGTGAGTCAGCAAATACTTGTAATAACATTTGTTCAGAAGAGGCTATAATCAAAACATAATCTATGTAATGGATAATTTGTACTTGAGAAAACTTTTGCCTAGTTTCAAAAATACTTTGATCTACAAATTTTTGACACAAGATGGGGCTACTAACCATGCCTTGTGTCAGGACTTTCCATTGATATCTATACACAGAGATTGAAAAAAAAATTTTGTAAGGATGCTGAAAGCAAAGTGTTTACAATCCTGAGGGGCTAAAGGAATAGTGTAAAAACAATCTTTCAAGTCCAACACAATTGAAGGCCATTCCTGAGAAACAAATTGGAGTGGGAAGTCAAGGTTGTAATGTTCCCATTAATTCCATTGAAAGATTTACTTGCTGTAAATCTTGTAGTAGTCTCCATTTACCAGACTTTTTCTTTATAACAAATATAGAATTCCAGGGATTATAGGAAAGCTCTATGTGTCCTAGCTCCAAATGTTCTTTTACTAAGATATGGACTGCTTCAAATTTTCTTGAGTAAGGAGCCACTGATCCATCCATACTGGATTCTCTAATAGCCAAGTTATAATATATAATATTTAATATATAAATATAATATAATAACGTATAATAATATGTAATATAGTATATAAAAATACCTAACCCTTTTTCTGTCTTGTTTAAGTTCAGTTTCCAATGGTTTAGGCCTCCCTGTTCATACATTCCAAGTCCTTTTTCTGGTTGCCATACCTGTGCTAGCATCACTGTTATGTAGGAGATGGAATATATGAATAAGTCCCCAAACTTTGAAAAATATCTCTTCCACATAAATTTATCGTTAAAGTGTCTAAAATATAAGGTTAAAAGCTTCCTTTTTTTAATCTTCTTTAGTTTCCCATTATAATAAGTCTGCACTTTGTTGGGGTCCAAGTGGAAACACCCCTTAGTTCAGCAGATGTATAATGTGTTGACAAAGACTGAGGCCAATGTCCTTCAGCAATCACAGAAACATCTGTTCTGGTATCCATCAATGCAGTAAACATTTTTCCATTTACTTTTAATTGTAAGGTGGGCTTTTCCTTTGTAATAGACTCTGATACACACATACACACACACACACACACACACACACACACACACACACACACACACATACATATATATGGAATCAAACCCCATTGGGGATTTTCTAAAACCTTTACTGGTAAAAGTAGTAATTGTGCTATACCCTGTTCTTCAATAGAAAAAATACTTATGGGCAATAATGCCATAATTAACATTTCACCAGTATAATCTGAATCAATAACTCCAGAATGAACAATGGAACTTTGGTAGTCATGCTACTTCTTCCTCAAATTAAGCCTGTCACTCCTGAAAATGGTCCCCAAACTCCAATGGGAATTCTTTGTATTCCCATTTCAAGAGTAAGTACCACTTTGGTAGCGGCACTGAGGTCATGTCCTGCACTACCAGATGTCACTTTCGATAGGACAACAGTGACTGTTTTATAGGAATGGTGTGAGGTGGTACTACTATTGATTGAGGAGTCATTTGACTGACTGGATACAGTCCAAATTTTATTGGGGCCTGCTGCTGGCCACTCATCCAGTTTACCTGCGGGAGAGATTGTCTTCCATATCTCCTTTTGATTTACATTTGTTTGCCCAATGATTTCCTCTTTTACATCTAGGGCATAATTTTGGCTGTCTGACAGTACTTTGACTGCTGGCTCTGAGTACTGGATTTTGTTTCTCCTTTTAGTCCAAGAGCCAGGCAATTTCTTCAAATATGTCCTGGCTGCTTGCATCAAAAGAGAAGATTATTATTGCCCACATTATTTCTTTAGCTTGAAATCTGTTTTTCTGTATATTTGCCAGCAGTTGGGACATGGTACTTCCTCGCATGGCTGAAGAAAAAAAAAAAAAACCTGAATGTAACTGGGCCCTATGTCTTCACACAGATGGATGAAGTCACCCAAATCTTTCTTTCTAAAAGGTCAGATAGCATTCTGGCAAGCGCTGTTCGCATTTTCTTTTTTTTTTTTTAATATGACTTGCATATTTATTTACACAAATTTATTAAATTTAGATTTTTACATACATGTTCCTTGCCTCCCTCATTCCTTCCTCCCTTCATCTCACCCTTCCCTCTACTCTTATCCCATCCTGTACTCCCCCTTTCCTATGTGGGTCCAGTCTATTCCATCCTATTCTCCTGTGGGTCCTGGGTTTCCCTTTACATCAACTGTTCTCATGGGGATTCAGGCCTCTGTGACAGAGAGACCCTTCCTTGAACGGCCCACTGATATGTGTACTCCCCTACCTCTAGCTGGCCCCTTGCTCCTAAGGATCCTACTACCTGAAACTCTTTCTCCTGAGGTCCGTGCTATAAGGGAATGCTGACATGTCCATCACCATGCAGATCAGGTGAGTCATGTCACATTGCCGTGAGGTCCTGGCTGCAGCTGCCCTATCTTGAGTGCAGTGACCTGTCCAGTAACAGAACTCTCCATCTTTAGGCTCTTACAGGCCCCTCTTCCAGAAAGTTCCCTGAGCCTCCAAATGGGGAGAGATTTGGCTGGCCTGGTTCCAGGTGAACATTGTACGGTTGCCAGTGTTCTGTATTCAGGTAGTTTGTTGTTGTCCATTTTGCTATTCTTGCACTGCACAAGGCTGCATCCTATCTGAGTGTTGAGATCCTCTTCTATCCAACAATACGGAAACTGTTAAAGAGAGGCCTTTATACAAGAGAAGGCTTGAAGGGGAGGTAGGATCAGGAGTAGGGCACAGTAGTGGGTGGGGTCAACCTCCAGGACATCATCCAGCTGTCCCCCAATGAAAGGGAACACACCTCTGGTGCTTCAAACCACTCAAAGCACCAAGATCAGGAAAGAGAATGGGCTGTAGATTGGATCAGATATCTTACTAATTAAGGATCTTTCTTAACAATGGTCTTATTTCTCAATTGGAACTTTTTTCTTTGTCTTCATTCATTCTCTTCGGGTCTTTTTTGCCCTACCTTCTTATTTCAAATCCTTCATACTTGTAAAGGGTAATAAAAAGATTTTCCTTTGAGTATGTCATTATGAGGGCTTGGGATTAGGTTCCACTTATTAGGGAGAACATGCAACATCTGTTTTTTCGTGCTTGGGATACCTTACCCAGAATGATTTCTTCTAGCTCCATCCATTTAGCAGCAAATTTCATTAATTCATTTTTGATGGCCGTGTAGTATTCCATCACGTGTATATGCACCACATTTTCATTATCCACTCGTCAACTGTCAAGACATCTAGTTGATACCATGACTTTGCTATTGTGAATAGTTTTGCAACAAATATAGATATATGTGTGTCACTATAATATGATGAAACATTTTTGGGAACTAGTCCCAGCAGTGGTATAGCAGGGTCATATGGCATTTCAATTTTTAATTCTTTTAGGAACTGCCACACTAATCACCATAGTGATTGTGTAAGTCTGCATTCCCACCAGTAATGTATGAGGGTTCCCTTTTCCCCACATCCTCTTCAGCATGTGCTGTTGCATGTCTTTTGGATTTTCACCATTCTGACCAGTGTGAGATGATATTTCAAGTAGTTTTGATTTGCATTTCTCTGATAGCTAAGGAGGTGGAACATTTTTTGAAGGTATTTGTTGGACATTTCAATATCTTCTTGGGAAATATTTCTCTTAAGTTCAATGCCCACTTTCTAATTGGGCTGTTTATCTCCTTAGTGTTTAATTTTTGGGTTCTTTGTGCACTTCAGATATTAGTCCTCTATCAGACATGTGGTTAGTGAAGATTTTCTCCTACTCTTTGGGTTGTCTTTTTGCTAGGTTGACAATATCTTTAGCTGAACTAAAACTCTTTAATTTCATGAGATCCCATTTGTTAAGAGTTGTTTTTATTTCCTGTGCTGTCGAGGTCCTATCTAAAATATGTTGGCCTAGGCCAATCACTTCGAGGGGATTACCTACTCTTTCTAGGATTTTATAGTCTCTGTTCTAATGTTAAGGTCTTTGATCCCTTTGGAGTTGATTTTCATACATGGTGACAAGTAAGGGTCCAGTTTCAATCTTTTCCATGTGGATATCCGGTTTTGCCAGCACCATTTATTGAAGATGCTGTTCTTCGCCGTTGAGTTTTCTGGACCCTTATGTCAAAAATCAGATGACTGGACATGTAGGGGCTTATTTCTGGGTCTTTGACCCTATCCATTGATCTATGTGTCTGTTTTGGAGCCAGAACCATGCTGTCTTTATTACTGTGGACTTGTAGTATAGATTAGTATATATTACGGTCTGGCATTTTGATTCTTCCAGCATAGTTTTTATTACTCAGGATTACTTTTAACTATCCTGGGCTTTTTGTGCTTCCATATGAATTTTGAGATTGTTTTGTCAATTTCTGTGAAGAATTATCTTGAAATTTTTATTGGTATAACATTGAACATGTATATTGCTTTTGGTAGGATGGCCATTTTGACATTTTTTTAAATTTCTTTCATTCATCAATCCATTCCACTCCCTCCTACCCTCCTGCCTGTCTACTTCTATGATGGCCATTTTTATGGTGCTAATTCTACTACTGATCCAGGAGCATGGGAGGTCTCTCCAATTTCTGGTATATTCTAAAATTTCTTTCTTTTGAGTTTTAAAGTTTTCATTGTACAGGTCTCTCACATCCTTGGCTAGATTCAACCCAAGGCATTTCATTTTTGGTAAATGGAATTGTTTCTCTTAAGACTTTCTGACCTTTTTCATCCTTGTTGTATAAGAAAGTCACTGTTTTTTGAACATTGACTTTGTACCCTTGACACTCTCCTGAAATTATTTATTAGTTCCAGGAGTTTCCTGGTGGAGTTTTTGGGGTCTCTCAGATAAAGGATCATATCCTCTACTAATAGAGATAACTTGACTTTTCTTCTGATTTGTACTCCTTTTATTTCCTTCTCTTGTCTAATAGCTCTAGCTAAGACTTCCAGTATGATATTGAATGAAAGTGGTGAGAATGGACAGCCTTGCCTAGTTCCTGATGGAAGAGGGAATGCTTCAAGTTTTTCACCATTTAGAATGATCCTTGCTATAAGCTTGTTGTAGATAGCCTGTTTAATTACGTTGATGTATGTTCCTTCCATTCCAGGAATTTTGTCTCCTGATCATAAAGGGATGTTGGAGGTTGGATCATGTCAAAGGCTTTTTCTGTATCTATGGAGAGAATGATGTGATTTTGATCCTTGGACTTGTTTATATGATGGATTACATTTATCATTTTGTGTATGTTGAACCTTGTGTACCTGGCATACTACTACTTGATTATAGTGAGTGATTTTTTATGTGTTTTTGAATCTGCCTTGCCAAACATTTGTTGAGGATCTTTCAATCTGTGTTCATAAATGAGATTAGCTAAAAGTTTTCTTTTTTATTGTATTTTTATTTGGTTTTGGGATTAGTGTAATATTAGCTTTGTAGAAAGAATTTAAGAGTGTTCCTTCCTTTGCTATTTTATGGAATAGCTTAAGAAGTAGTGGTATCAGTTGTTGTCTAAATGTTTGGTAGATTTCTGCATTGAATCCATCTGGTCCTGGACTTCTTTTGGTGTGGAGATTTGTAATTACATGTTTAATTTCACCACTTGTTATAGAACTGCTTAAATAATTCAATTCATCCTGATTCAATTTTGGCGAGCTATGCATATTAAGAAATTCATCCATTTCTTGCAAATCAAAACTTCCCTGAGATATCATCTTACTCTGGTCAGGATGGCAAAAATCCACAATACAAACAACACCAAATGCTGGAGAGGATGTGGAGAGAGGGGAACTCTCCTACATTGTTGGTTGGAATGCAGGCTCATACAGCCACTTTGGCGAGCTGTCTGGAGATTCTTAAAGAAATTAAAGATTGAAATGCCATATGGCCCTGCTATTCCACTTTTGGGAATAACCCCGCATGCAGCAGAGGTTCACCTCGATAGCACAAGCACGACCATGTTCATAGCAGCACTGTTTACAATAGCAAAGTCATGGAATCAGCCCAAATGTCCAACAGTTGACGAGTGGATAAGGAAACTGTGGTGCATCTATACAATGGAGTACTACTCAGCCATAAAAAAATGACGAATTACTGGAATTTGCCAGGAAATGGATGTCATTAGAGATAATTATATTGAGTGAAGTATCCCAGACTCAGAAAATTAAGCGCCATATGTACTCCCTAATAGGTGGCTCCTAGTACCAAACCCACCCAGTCCACCTAGAGACACTAGACGATAAATCTCTGTAATACAGTAATTGCAAGGAGTATGAACAGGAGGGATGGGGTAGGAGGGCCACACCAGAAACAAGGAGAGAGGGGACCATGTAACAGCAGAGAAAATAGGCCTCCATCAAGGACTGCGAGCAAGCAATGAGACATCTGGTTAAGTTCACAGACATTTTGTTCCTGATCATTTACAACTGAGGGGGTGTGATCTCACCAGAAGGGGAGGGCATATAGTCTGGCAGATAATAAGTAACCATTTTTCAAATGGGTGATTGACCCCTCCCTCACTGTGGTTTCCTACTTTTATTACATCTACATTTGAATGTGCTCTTATAACAAGACTCCAGTTTAACAGCTTTTTGTCTCTGGCCAGGGGGTGACATCCAATACCCATCAGGATAGAGTGAAGGGCATTGCAGAAGCAGCAAAACTGCAAAAGAAAATCAACAAACCATAATCCAGAACTTCAGAGACTCTATATCAACCACCTAGAACTAGGCCAGACTAATCTCTCCCCATCCAGAAGCTCAGGGAAATTTGTGGAAGAGGAGGCGGTAAGAGTGTAAGAGCACAAGGATGGGAGGAGCAATGATTTGCAAGATACTCCACACAAGTTAAGGCTAAAGCAATCATAATTGGACTTTACATGCCCTGCGCAATGTCCAGCACACTATTGTCCCCTCAAAGTCTAGCATTTGCTAAAAGCACCAAGATACTTGGAGGCAAGGGATTGACAGCCAAAATAGTGTTCCTATGTTTAAGGGGAACACAGGAAAAGGTTCAGGGAAATACCATTGGGTCCTTGTATGTCATCGGAGAGGAGGACCCAGAGGACAGTCAGGCATGCACATTAAAGGATTCTCCGGGGATTGAGAGAGGGGAGGCACTGGGGGGTGGGGAGGGAGGGGTGAGGAGAGGGTGAGCAGAAGGGTGGGGGGAGGAGGAGGGAGGGAGGGAACCGGTGTACCTATTAAGTTTGTATGAGCGGAGATAATAAAAAATGTTAAAAAAAGATTATGAATCATAAGAAAAAAAAGAAATTCATCCATTTCTTTCTGATTGTCAAACTTTTTTTGTAGAGTATAAATTTTTGAAGTATGACCTTATGATTCTCTGAATTTCCATGGCATCAGTTGTAAATGCCTCCATTTTCATCTCTAATTTTATTTGTTTGGGTTTTATCTCTTTTGGCTTTGGTTAATTTGGCTAAGGCTTTATCAATCATACTGATGTTTTAATGAACCAGCTCTTTGTTTGGTTGATTCTTTGTATCATTTTCCTTATCTCAATTTTGGATTTTTCCCCAATTTTACTAATTTCTGATCATCTACTGTTTTGGGGATTGGATTGCTTTTGTCTCTCTAAGGCTTTAAGTTGCACTGCTAAGTTGTTCACTTGTGATGTTCCCATTTTTTTGATATAGGCATTGAGAGCTATAAACTGTGCTCTTAGTACTGCCTTCAACATATCCCTAAGATTTTAACATGTTTTTTCATTATCGTTTATTTCTAGGAGTTTTTTAATTTCCCTTTTGACTTCTGCCTAAACACATTCCTCGTTCGGTATCATGGTTTTTAATTTCCAAGAATTTGTTTATTTTCTGACTTTTGCTTTGTTGTGGATGTCTAGTTTATTCCATGGTGATTAGATAGGGTAAAGGGTATTATTTCAACTTTCTTGTATATGTGGAGGTTTGCTTTGTGCCCCAATATGTGGTCTGTTTTGGAGAAGGTTCCGTGGACTGCTGAAAAGAATGTGTATTCCTTATTGTTGGGATGGAAGGTTGTGTAGAAATCAGTCAAGTCTATTTGGATTTTGGTTTGACTAAGCTCCAGTGTATCTTTGTTTGCTTTTTGGCTTGTTGATCTTTTCAATGATGACAGTGGAGTGTTGAAGTCCCCTACTCTTATGGTGTTTGGGTGGATTTGTCATTTTTAATGTCGTAACGTGTGCTTAATGAATATGGCTGAGCTTATATTAAGTGTGTATATGTTCAGTATTATGAAATCTTCCTGATGAATTGTTCCTTTGATTAATACATAGTATTCTTCTGTGTCTCTTATTATTACTTTTTTATTTGAAGTCTATTTTGTCAGATGTCAGAATTGCTACTCCTGCTTGTTTCCTTTTTCCATTAGCTTGCAGTACTTTTGACCAGCCTTTTGCTCTGAGAAAATGTGTTTTTCATGGTGAGATGTATTTCCTGAAGGCAGCAAATTGCTGGGTTGTGATATTTGATCCATGGTTGTAATCTATGCCTTGATTGAAAGGGAATTCCATTAACATTTAGAATTATAATTGAGAAATGCTAGTTGGCTCCTGTCATTTTTCATGTGTTTTATGTGTGTGTGTCTTTGCTAGTAAGTTGTGTTGGTGTTATTTTTCCCTTCTGTTCTCTTGTATATGTTTTTACTTTTCTTTGAGCTTAAGTATCTTTCCTAGCATCTTTTATAGGCTGGTTTGTGTATTCATGTAAACCTTCAGCATGTCTTTATGATGGAAGGTTTTTCTTTCAACCTCAATCATGGATGACAGTTTTGATGGATATAGCATTTGCGCTTATTCGTGACTTGAAGTATAACTTTCTAAACTCTTTTGCCTTTTACTGTTTCCATTGAAAAATCAGCTGTTATTCAATAATCTTACCTTTAAATGTGACTTGATTTTTTTCTCTTGATGCTCTCAGCACATTGTTTTTTGTCATGTATCTGTGTTGTTTTGACTATAACTTATCATGGTGAGTTTCTGTTTTGGTCATATCTGCATGATACACCTCTTATACATGAATGGGAATCTCCGTAGATGTGGAAAATTTTCACTAATAATAATGTTAAACATCTCTTCTGGGGTGGCTTTATGGGTTTGCTCTTTGCATTTCCAAAGGCCAATTGTTTGACTAACAACATGCCTGCTTCTCTACCCATGACTACAGTCCATGATAATCTGGAGACAAAATCATGACACGGCTCTTCTGGCCCTTGTCTTATTTTTGAAAGTTCCTCTGTCTTTCTGCTTAAATCAGACAGTCTTCTCCAAGCTTAAAGGACCAAAGTTTTAATTTGTCCATAAGTTTCAGAAGAGTAAGTCACTTGTTGATTATTGTCTCTGTACTGTCCTTCCTCAACTAGCATGTCATAGACAATTGTAACATGACTCTAGCATTTTTATTAGCATGCATTACACATTGCTCATAATATTTAGATTTCCACAGTAAGTTATCATCACCATTTAAACATGCTTTAGACAGACTTTTCCATTCTGAAAGGGTAAGTGCCTTCTGAGTTAAAAGGTCATCACCCCATATTAAGCACCCGCTTGTGTGAGTTCTTTTAATGTATTAAAAACGACACCTCTGAGACTGGAAAAATCATAAATATTTCCCTGCCTTTCACTAGCATCCTGTAAAGAGGCTTGCAAAGGACTGTATGAAACTATAACTCTCATGGGAGCAGCATGGATATCCTTGAGTACTTCAGTTGAAGATTCAGCAAACATACACAAAATCTTTTCCATGCCTGAGTCTCAGTCAATTGATCTCGTAGAAAAGAAAGGCTTAAAATGTCTTCGAGAACAAAATGACAAAGTTGGCAGCACAAGAGCAGAAGGAGTCAAGCGAAACTCAAGTGAAATCAGAGCAGCAACTGTTTCAAATGCTGCATCCTCAGGAAATTCTGTAAGGTCCTCAGAGACACTTTGAATTTCATCTTTCAAATCATCAGTCCTGCTCTCAACTTTCATGCTATCATTTTTGCCCAATACTTGCTTAATTTCTCTTTATAGCTTAAAAACATGAGGAAAAACTTTCTCTGGCCCTCTCAATTCTAAATCTCACTGCAACCTTTGCCCAATATTACACCAACTTCTGGGACTTAAAGTTCCTTCCTTAGGAAAGGAAGGATGAAAATCTGCAACTAAATCTAAAAACCAAGTCAATTGCTTCTTATTTACTTTTATCCCTTCTGCTTTTAACATTTGTTTTAAACTTCCATGAAGAGAATTCTTTCTTTTGAGCCAGTCTGTTCCATTTTCTTTATCTCCAATTAAGTCTCTCAGAACTTAGCTTATTCTGTGTATATATGCTTCAGTTCTCCCCAAGGATTCCTCCCCTTAAACTAAAGAAGAAACCCTCCATGTTGGGTGCCACCTATAAGTGCCTGCACTTACAAATCTATGCAGAGTTTCCTGAATGGGATCAGCAGAAATTGAAACCAGGCCAGAATTGGAGGGGTCTCAGCAGACTGAGACTATGCTAAGACAATTTTATTCTGGGTTAAGTGGGTTAAACTTCTTGTTCGTACAAAATTTTGTTGTTCTTTGTTATTTTCTCTATGGTTACTGATTCTGGATGATTGCCATAGTTTAATGTATATGAACCCATTTAACCCAGAATAAAATTAAGAAGCTCAAAATGAATAACAAAAAGCATACAAGGGAATACTTAAAGACATTAATGATTTACTATGTTGTTGAACAATCAGCAATTATATACTAGAAACAAATATTTGTGATTTAGTATGTTCTCAAATAATCAACAGTTTCAGAAAGTATTTTTCTGCTAAATCTTACGGGAACCTTCTGTATTTATCCAAGGTTGCTGTGGAAACATGTTGTGTCTATCTGGGGTAAACTATTGTAAAGGAAAGAACATCGTTAGCCATGTGGCACCACTTCCAGCTTTAGACTCAGTCACAGAGAAAGCAAGAGCTCTTTATAGGCCAATGAGCAGGAGAAAAAGTATCTCAACTGCTGATCTTGCTGTCCGGTCTGATCAGTTCAAAAGACCATGGGAAGGCCAGCACAGATCCCCCCATACACACATCAAAATATTTTTTCTGTCTTGCAACGCTTAGCATTCAATCTTCTAGCTATGACTCCCATTCAGTATTGTTCCTTCCTCCTTGGCTGCATCACAGATAATTTAACAAAGATATTTAAGCAATAGACAGTGAAATGCCAAGCAGGCACAGAGAAAGCTAAAGAAACTTTAAAGTAGTGCAATTGGTAGTTTCAGAGAAAAATAATTTTGTGGTGCTACTAATTGAATCCAGGACCTTGCATATACTGTGTTCTACTACTGATTTACATCCCCCAGACACAGAGAAACTTTAAATTGCACAAGAAAACACTGAATCTCTTTGGTGTCTCTCTTGGGTACCTTTGTTTAAAGATGTTCTAGATTTCTCTCTTAACTAGATGCCTAAATCTACTGGGAGAGAACATTTGAATAGTGACTGTATTAACCAAACTATAAATGACACTTTACTCAAGCTTTGCTTTGTTTTGTTGCATGATCACATTGTGAGGATTGAACAAGGGAAATTGGAGGGGAAAGATTTGGAAAATAATATTTAAGAGCTGAGTGTATGACACATGCCTCTCATCTCAGCCCTAGAGAGACTGAGGCAGGAGGATGCAGATAGGTTCTAGCCTCAACTGCATACTGGACCTTATCAAAGGCAATGGAAGAAAGGAAGAAATTTCTCATATTTGAATTTGCTTTAACAGTAGCTTATACATATCATTTAGAAACCTGAAAATCTTAGATTAATTGGAAAAAAATCATCATACCAAGAATGAGTAAATGAACATTGAAAATCCACTGAAAGAAGGTATCAGTGAGATCACAAATTAGGGAAGAATTATAGAGTCAAATACCAGTTAAAGAAAGAACTCATAATTGTTTCTTTGAGGAAAGTATCAATTCTGAAAAAGGTTTCAGCCCTCACCCTGAATTATAGTATTTTCAGCTCAAAAGCCAAGAAATTTAGTCCAGCCCCAGCAAGGAGTAAAACCCTAACCTTTGGTCAGAATCCTGAAGGGCTATATCCTGAGGGTAATGGAACTAGAAGCAGACCAGCCTTCTGCACATACTAAGCCCTGCTGACAGCTGCCTCTAGCTCTAACATTGAATTATGGTGATGAGAGGGAAGAATTAGCTTCTACCTTTAAAAGACAAGATTGCAAAAGAGTGGATGGGCATATTTCAAGATGAGCACAGTTACCTCCTCCATCAGTCCTCCATATCCTCACTATATTTTGGCCCTTCTCTTTCCAATACTGTGGAAAAGGTGAACCTCAGGAAATGGACAGAGCAGTTCCACAGCAGTCTGGAGTAGAGTTGCTCTAAGTTGCCCTTCTCAGCTTTCCAGGCCCCACTTGCCATCCCTCAGGGCTGGAAGAATGTGTATGTGAGGAACCTAGGTAAGCGGTCAGAACAGACTATAGAGGAAGAAAAGGAATATACTGTAAAGTTAGAGAGGAGTTAACATAATCAAAGAGAAAGCTGCATGGCCTAGTCCAGAAAACAGTACTTACTCCTAGTCCAGGAAACAATGAAATAGAGTGTGGTTAGTGTTCTCACTGCTTATCTGTATTTTCAGTTGAGAACTTGTCTACCAGCAACAAGAAAAACAAAATAAAGAGGTTTTTAAACAAGGACTCTCAAATTACAAGGTTCAAATAGAAACTTTGATTCCATGGTATTTCCAAGAGAAAAACCAAAAACAAAATGATACTGAAAGTTAAAAATAAATGTTTTTTTTAAAAGAAGGTAAGATTTATCAGAAAAATACAAAGAGCCAAGATAACAAAATTCATTTCCAGCTACATAGGATTAACTGGAACAAAGAGCTTTCACTTAAAATGAAGAAGATTAGAATCCTTAACACTAATAGAATGACTCTATAAGGGTCCTGGTGGCTATTTAACATGTTCTGTCTCTCTTCCACAGGGGATCACTGTACTTTTTCGAAAAGATGATCAAGGGTTAGAGAGACAGCCCATGGGTTAAACCTTTGTCTCACAAGCAAAAGAACCTGCGTTCAGATGCCAGATCCCATGGAAAAGGGCCAGGAGATAATGGTAAATAGTGGCAGCCAAGACATCCTGGCTGGGCAGGAAAAGAAGAGTCAGGGAAAACCCTAGGCAAAGCAGTAAGGAGGTGGGGCAATCAAGGATGATTCCTGAAGTCACCCTTGGGTCTCCATGGACACACACACACCCCGAGAATGTGTCCACACACAGCTGCACACCCATATCTAAACATGCAAAAATCCAAAAAGAGACAAGAAAAGATGATCTATAATTGAAACACTGAAAATGATAGTTAAAATGAAGTTGGAAGTAGGTCTCAGTCTTTAGTAAAGCATTGATTCTAATTAAATGTGTGAAGAAAGTAGGTCTCTGAGAAGAAAACAAAATGGAGAGTGAAGATTATAAGATCAGCATTGGCCCATTACGATGGCTTAAGAATTGAAGGAATAAGAAACTCTGTGATCCCTGATATATCTAAATGTGTCTTCCACAAGTTTACAGATTGTAAACAACACCCAAATTCATAAGCTATTGGAATTTGGAGATTGGAATCTCTGGAAGCAATTAGGATTTGTTGAGTCAATGAGAATGGGACTATTGGGGTGGCATTACTAGACTTATAAGAAGAAAAATGATGTCAGCTAGAGTAGCTGCTTTGTTTTTCTATGTAATACCCTCTGCTGAGTAATGTAGCAAGATGCTGACCAACTAGATGCCAGTACCTTGATAGTTGATTTCCTAGTCTCCAGAATCATGAGTAACATAAACTTCTGTTCTTTATAAACTATACAGTCTGTGGTATTCAGTTACACTAACAGAAAATTAACTAAGACAACCACATTGTAGGAACCCCTGATTTTGCCCTGAGGAAACCATCCAACAGTGTAAACATTCAATGGTGATGAAGAATTGAGATCTTGGACATATATATATATATATATATATATATATATATATATATATATATATATATATATATACACACATCTTCATCTGTGTGCTTGAGAATTTCCATCTTCTGAAGTTTCTTTCATTCTGATCACACCAAGGGAAGCTAGGGAAGTATGAAGACCCCCATAGCAAGTCCAGTTTGTTGTCTCTCTGATTTTTTATCCATTTATCACAGACACACTGGCTGCACAATAGCTCATCAACAGAAAACCAAGACAAAGAAAGACTCAGTTTTCTTGTGTCCTAGAGGAGCCAGAACAGGATGCTGGATCCAGGTCTCAGCAGTTAATAGTGCTTAACTTGGAGCCCATGAGCAGAATTCAGGGGATATGTAAAGTTGGATGGAAAGACAGTACTGTACCCTGCTCTCCAATGGAAATGAAACACATCTTTCATTTCTGAATATTGATGTCAAGTTATAAGAGAATCCATGACTGTGACACTAAACAAAAGGTCTCATGGCACTTGGGGAAAACATCTCAAAATGTCATTTACAAGCAGATATTTTTGGAGAACTATAGTTGCATAGTTCCGAGATATGTTTTAAACATCTTAATAAATAGAATTTATTTGTTTTAATTTGGTTTTGGTGAAATACTTAGATAACTGTACTCCAACACAATTATTTTCTTTATAATTCTAATTATTCTTTCAATGTAAAATTTCTCAAGACCTAGGGTTCTTCAGATCTAGGGTCAAAACTTGTCCAGAAACCTCATCCCTCCTACTGTCCCTTAGCCCTTCACAGACCAGAACTAGAGCTGAGTAGCAGTATACCTCATGTGTCTTGTCCCAGCACAGAGGAAAAACAATCATTAGCTCAGCTACACTGTTTTGGGATTTGTAAGTAGTCTTTTATTCTCCCTTGTTTTGCTTTTCTTCTTTTCTGATCCCTTCATTGGATCATGCTCATGTTTTTATTTAGTAATCTGAACTTTAATTCATTCATGCATACATTTGCATAAGTACCGTGTCTAGGGCTTTTCTTTTCCTATGCATCAAGGAAGCATCATAAATAAGCCTTGAAAAAAATGATGTGTTTTCTATGACCAAACACATTCATCATTATTCAAAAATTTAGGATGACATCACGTGGAGTTTGGTAGACTATTTTCTTCTGAATGCATGTTTTCCTGTATTAGTAAATTATATGTAAAATTATTTCTGCTTGTACATGATAAGTAAACATTCAACAAGAGATAACATTTTCCCACTGGTCATGAATATTTTCTGACTTTTCTTACATTACAGTGTTTTGATGAGCTGGATATCCAGGGAACCAGACCAGGTGGAGACTCTAGGGCACCTTTTCCTGGCTGCGGTTCCCAAGCTGGAGGGAATCATCTAATCAGGGCCAGCTCCTCCTAGAGCCAGATCCATTTGGTACCAAGGACTGGAGCGCCCTCTCGTGGTAGCGCTTGCACCTCCTCCATGCTATTGCTGAGCATGTTCCCTGGGTCTTCGGTTCGCTCTTGGCTCACCCTGCAGTTGCCCATGCAGCAGGACAGGGGAAGGTGACTCCCCATGGTGAGTGTCCCATCTGCTAGACCTCTGCAATCCACTTCGTAACAGCCTGGTCAGTGCGACAGAGGACTCCATGTGTACCTTCTTGCCAGGCATTTGCCCTGTGTCCCCAGCATTTGATATTCCTTCTCCTTCTCTGTCTCTGTCTCTGTCTCTGTCTCTCTCTGTTTCTGTCTCTCTCTCCTTCCCTCCTTCCCCTCCTCTTGAATTAAGTCAGATTTGGGCATAGGTGAACAGATTTTGCATCTTCTTCCCAAGGCACTGCTCAAAAGCTGAAGTGGCTTCACTGATTGCTTACTTTCTTAGTACTTCAGTTTCCTTGTCTGTGAAACCAGGAATAATTAACACCTATCTTCTGATGGTGCATAAAGTAAATGACCTGTGCCCTTTGATGGATCACTTTTCCTTATTTATTCCCCGGTCACTATGGGAACACAGCTATGTACAGGTTATGTACAGGTGTCAACTTGATGGTTGAGGGTTTGAGCTCTGGGCACATTTGTAGAGAATTAATGGTTGAGTTAAGCAAACCTGCAGAAGATGTCTAGCTCATGGGGAAGGCCCAGCCTATAATGGGTGGGACTAGGCCCTAAAAAAATGAATAAAATACTGAGAGCCAGTTGAGGAAGTTGGCATCCTTTTGTACACTTGGCCAGATATGCTGGTCTGGCAAGTAAGGATCATCCCTCTCTCAGCCATAATGTAGAGATGATGTGGCCAGTTCCCTCGGCCCTGATGTTGGTGTATGTTTTCCCATCAAGCTGGACTAAGAAATGTAACCAATAATCATAAAAGAAAATAAATCCCTTTCTCCCTTAAGCCGTTTGATGGTCATTTATCAGCAATCATGCAGGCTGACTGTTACACCATGTCCTGTGATTAAGGTCAATGGAAATTACAACAATCCAATACAGGCAGGACAGTAAATCGTTCAGATCCTCCAGGAATGGAGGTATGAGTAACCCCTCCAGGCAAAGAGCCAAGACTTATGAAAGTACTTGCAAAAGGTGGAGGAAATACAGAATGAGTAGTAGAGGAAGGTAGTTACAAATACTACCTAAGACTATATGACCAGTTACAGAACCGAGGATTGTAATTGCTGTGAGTGCTCCTGGTCTAGACTGTCAAGAATGGGCTTGTGCATGTGCACATACTACTAAGAAGAGATTTATGTTATGTAATTTTAATCTATAGTTATGTGATAAAATGTTGTAATCTACATTATGATATTGTGTTATAGGACACTAAAGAATAAGCATTTCTCAAGGGACTTTGTCATTTATCTTGGGAAAAATAATGAGTTTGTGGTTGTATGTGGATATTATGTTAGATGGAATTTTGAGTTTTACTGTTTTTATGTGGAGATTAAAAATGGCCTAAGGAAATGTGACCTGTGTCAAACTGACAAGGGGTGGACTTGTGATAGTTAATCCTGGGCCAAGATTGACATGCCTGGCATTAACTAAGATTAGCTGAGCCACCTGAAGAGATTATCTGGATCACTATATTTTCTTTTTTTTTTTTAATGTTAACAGATGTGTTTATTTTCTAACACCTTAAATAGCAAGATATGGTGGCAGTTCTGTCAGGATTCCAGAGCAATGACACATATAAACAAGTATAAATGTGATATTTTCATAGCTATAATGTGATTTAAAAATCATAATATCCATTGCTGATGGCATTGCCAATATGACTAGAGCTAGTTGTCTATATTCTTTTTTTTTAATTCAAAATTTAATTATACATTTTAAAATTTTTTACCAGTTCCCTCCCTCCCCCCTCCTCCCCCTCCCCTTCCCCCAGTACCTCCCCCCCAATTCCCAGAGAGTCCTTTATTGTGTACGCCTAACTCTCCACTGGGTCCTCCTCTCCGATGACATATAAGGACCCAGTGGCATTTCCATAAGCCCTTTCTCTTGTTCCCCTTAAGCATAAGATCACTACTATGGCTGTCAATCCCTTGCCTCCAGGGGTCTCGGTGCCCTTAACAGATGCTAGACTTTATGAGGGCAACAGTGCACTGGACATTGCGCAGGGCATGCAAAGTCCCATTATGATTGCTTTGGCCCCAACTATTGTTGAGAATCTTGCAAATCGTTGCTCCTCCCATCCTTTTGCTCTTACAATCCTACCGCCCCCTCTTCCGCAAATGTCCCTGAGCTCCAGGATGGGGAGAGATTAGGCTGTCCTAGTTCTATGTGATTGATATAGAGTCTCTGAAGTTCTGGATTGTGGTTTGTTGATTTTCTTTTGCAGTTTTGCTGCTCCTGCAATTCCCTTCACTCCATTCTGCTGGGCACTGTATGTCACCCCCTGGCCAGAGACAAAAAGCTGTTAAACTGGAGTCTTGTTGTAATAGCACATTCAAGGGTAGATGTAATAAGAGTAGGAAACCTCACTGAGGGAGGGGTCCATCACCCATTTGCAAAATGATTACTTTTTATCTGCTAGACTATATGCCCTCCCCTTCTGGTGAGATCAGGAAAGAACGTCTGTGAACTTAACCAGGTTTCTCATTACTTACTTGCAGACCTTGATGGAGACCTATTTTCTCTGCTGTAACATGGTCTCCTCTCTCCTTGTTTCTGGTGTGGCCCTCCTAACCCATCTCTCTTGTTCATAATCCTTGCAATTACTGTGTTACATAGGTTTACTTTTGAGTGTCTCAATGTGGGCTGGGTGAGTTTGGTACTAGGAGCCACCTATTAGGGAGTACATACGGCGCTTAATTTTCTGGGTTTGGGATACTTCACTTAATATAATTCTTTCTAATGACATCCATTTCCCAGCAAATTCCAGTAATTCATCATTTTTGATGGCTGAGTAGTACTCCATTGTATAGATGTATCACTGTTTCCTTATCCACTCGTCAACTGTTGGACATTTAGGTTGATTCCATGACTTTGCTATTGTAAACAGTGCTGCTATGAACATGGTCGAGCTTGTGCTATCGAGGCGAACCTCTGCTGCATGGGGGGTTATTCCCAAAAGTGAGATAGCAGGGTCATATGGCATTTCAATCTTTAATTTCTTTAAGAATCTCCAGACGGCTCGCCAGAGTGGCTGTATGAGCCTGCATTCCCACCAACAATGTAGGAGAGTTCCCCTCTCTCCACATACTCTCCAGCATTTGTCGTTGTTTGTATTGTGGATTTTTGTCATCCTGACCGGGGTGAGATGATATCTCAGGGAGTTTTGATTTGCATTTCCCTGATGGCGAAGGAAGTGGAGCATTTTTTAAGATAATTGTTAGACATTTTAATTTCATCTCTGGTAAAGTTTCTTTGAAGTTCCAGGGCCCATTTTTTAATTGGGCCAGTGTTTTCCTTGGAGTTTAATTTTCTAAGTTCTTTGTGCACTCTGGACAGTAGAGCTCTGTCAGATATGTGGTTAGTGAAGATTTTCTCCCATTCTGTGGGTTGCCTTTGAGCTCGTGTGACAATCTCTTTATCTGAACAGAAGCTCTTTAATTTCACAAGATCCCAACTGTTGAGAGTTGGTAGCAGTGATTGTGCCATTGGATGTCTGTTTAGGAAGTGTTGGCCTAGCCCAATCAGCTCGAGGGAGTTCCCTATCCTTTCAACTATGGTTTTTAAAGTCTCTGGCCTGATATCAAGGTCCTTGATCCATTTGGAATTAAGTCTTGTACATGGTGACAAGTACGGGTCCAGCTTTAATCTTCTGCATGTGGAGATCCAGTTTTGCCAGCACCATTTGTTGAAGATGCTGTTCTTTTTCCATTGGATTCTTTGGGCCCCTTTGTCAAAGACCAAATGGCTGTAACTTTGTGGGCTTATATCTGGGTCTTCAATCCTTATCCATTGATCTGTGTGTCTATTTTGGAGCCAGTACCAGGCTGTCTTTATAACTATGGATTTGTAGTATAGACTTAGGTTTGGTATGGTAATACCTCCAGCTGTGTTTTTGTTACTCAGGATTGTTTTTGCTATCCTGGGTCTTTTGTGCCTCCATATGAACTTTGAGATTATTTGGTCAACTTCTTTGAAGAATTGCTTTGGGATTTTGATTGGTATAGCATTGAATCTGTATATTGCCTTTGGTAGGATGGTCATTTTTACAATGTTGATTCTGCCAATCCAGGAACAAGGGAGGTCTTTCCACCTTCTGGTGTCTTCTGCAATTTCTTTCTTTAGGGTTTTAAAGTTTTCATTGTAAAGGTCTTTTACCTCCTTAGTTAGGTTTATACCAAGGTATTTCATTTTTTTAGGGGTTATAGTAAATGGTATGGTTTCTCTCAAGGCTTTTTCACTTCTTTCATTCTGGGCATATAGGAAGGCCTCTGATTTTTGCACATTTATTTTGTATCCTGCCACCCTGCTGAACTTCTCAATTAGTTCCAGGAGCTTCCTGGTGGAGTTTTTGGGATCCCTCAGGTATAAGATCATGTCATCTGCAAATAGGGATAGCTTGATTTCTTCCTTGCCGATTTGAATCCCTCTTATGTCCCTTTCTTGTCTTATGGCTTCAGCTAAGACTTCAAGTACAATATTGAATAGAAGTGGTGAGAGTGGACAGCCTTGTCTAGTTCCTGATCGAAGTGGGAATGCTTCCAATTGTTCCCCATTGAGCATAATCCTTGCTGTGGGCTTGTTGTATACAGCTTTTATTATATTGATAAAGGTTCCTTCCATTCCTACTGTCTCTAGCGTTTTGATCATAAAAGGCTGTTGGATCTTGTCAAAAGCTTTTTCTGCATCTATCGAGAGTATCATGTGGTCTTGGACTTTGGACTGGTTTACAGGATGAATTACATTTATTGATTTGCGTATGTTGAACCAACCTTGTGTACCAGGGATGAAGCCTACTTGGTCCCCGTGAATGATCTTTTTGATATGTTTTTGAATCCGATTTGCTAAGACTTTGTTGAGAATCTTTGCATCTGTGTTCATCAGGGAGATCGGACTATAGTTTTCTTTTTTAAGTGAATCTTTATTAGGTTTTGGGATTAAAACGATATTAGCTTCATAGAAGGAATTTGGTAGTGTTCCTTCCTTTGCTATTTGATGGAACAGTTTAAGGAGTATTGGTGTTATTAACTCCTTAAATGTCTGGTAGAACTCTGTGCTGAGTCCATCTGGTCCAGGACATTTTTTGGTGGGAAGATTCGAGATTACTTCCTCAATTTCCTTATATGTTATAGGACTATTTAAATAATTCACAACTTCCTGATTCAATTTAGGTAAGTTGTGTTTACTTAGAAATTCATCCATCTCTTTTGTGTTGTCAAACTTCACAGAGTATAAGTTTTTGAAATATGATGTTATAATTCTCTGGATTTCTTGGGTATCAGTAGTGATAACTCCATGTTCATTTCTAATTTTGTTAATTTGGGTTTTCTCTCTCTTGCTTTTGGTTAGTTTAGCTAGGGGTGTATCAATATTGTTGATTTTTTCAAAGAACCAGCTTTTTGATTGGTTGATTTTTTCTATCATTTTCTTAATCTCGATTTCAGATATTTCTCACCTTATTTTGCTAATCTCCTCTCTTCTACTGCTTTTGGGATCAGATTGCTCTAGTTTCTCTAAAGCTTTAAGCTGCATTGTTAAGTTGTTTATTTCTGATGTTTCCATTTTTTTGACGTGGGCATTAAGAGCTATGAACTTACCTCTTAGAACAGCTTTCATTGTGTCCCAGAGATTTGGGTAAGTTGTATTTTCGTTATCATTCACTTTCAGGAAATCTTGAATTTCCTTTTTAATTTCTTCCTGAATCCAGTTCTCATTCAGCATCATAGTGTTAAGTTTCCAGGAGTTAGTGTATTTTCTCTTGTTTGATGTGTTGTGGATGTCCAGCTTTAGGCCGTGGTGGTCTGATAGGGCACAGGTTAGAATTTCAACTTTCTTGTATATGTGTAGATTCATTTTGTGGCCCAATATGTGCTCTATTTTGGAGAAAGTTCCGTGTGCTGCTGAGAAAAATGTGTATTCTTTGGTGCGTGGGTGAAAAGTTCAATAGAGATCTGTGAGGTCCATTTCTTTCAGGGTTTGGTTAAGTTCCAAAGTGTCTCTGTTAAGCTTTTGACCTGTTGATCTATCCCATGTAGAGAGGGCGGTGTTGAAGTCCCCAAGAATTATCATTTGGGGGTTGATTTCTTGCTTTAGACGCTGTAGGGTTTTCTTAATGAATGTGGAGGGGCCCGTATTGGGTGCATATATGTTCAGTATTGTGAAATCTTCCTGGTGAATTGTACCTGTGACTAAAATGTAGTATCCATCCGTGTCTCTTATAATTTTTTTTGGTTTGAAATCCACTTTGTCTGATAGCATAATGGCTACCCCTGCCTGTTTTCTGCTTCCATTTGCTTGTAGAATTGTTGACCAGCCTTTTATTTTTAGAGCGTGCCTATCTTTTGTGGTGAGATGGGTTTCCTGCAGGCAACAGATTGATGGATTGTGATTTTTAATCCAAGTTTGTAATCTGTGTCTCTTGATCGGTGAATTAAGTCCATTAACATTTAGTGTTATAATGGAGAAACTATTGTTAATTCCAGACATTTATTATGTTTAGTAGCTTTTATAAGTATATTGCTTCGCTTTTAATGGTGTTATATTTGCCTTCTGTTCTCCTGGATATGCCTGTTTTTTTCTTCACGCTTGAGTATCATTTCTAGCAGTTTTTGAAGGCCTGGTTTGGTGGACATGTATCCCTTCAAGTTGTCTTTGTGCTGGAAGATTTTTCTTTCTCCCTCGATCATGACTGATAGTTTTGCAGGGTAAATCAGCCTGGGTTGACATTTTTGCTCATTCAATACTTGAAGTATGTCTCTCCAAGCTCTTCTTGCTTTTAGTGTTTCGACTGAGAAGTCATTTGTTATTTTAATAGGTTTGCCTTTAAAAGTGACTTGTTTTTTCTCCCTTGAAGCTCTCAGCACCAGTTCTTTATCTTGAATGTGGAGTGTTTTAACTATTATTTGCCGCGGCGTGCTTCTATTTTGGTCGTATCTGTTTGGGGTGCGGAATGCCTCTTGTATATGAATGGGCCTCTCCTTTTTTAGATGAGGAAAGTTTTCCTTGATGATCATTTGAAAAATTTCCTCAGGGGTGGTATTTTGAGATTCTTGCTCCGGTATTCCATGAATACGCATGTTAGGCTTCTTCAGGGTGTCCCATATCTCTTGGATATTTCTCTCAAGTATCTTTTTGGCTTTAACAACCTCTTCCATTGAGCTGGTTAGTACTCCCACTTTATCTTCAAGGTCTGAAATTCTGTTTTCTGCTTCATTAGTTCTGTTGATAAGACTCTCTGTGGCGTTCTGGGTTGAAGATAACTTGTCTTTTAGCTCAGTTTTAAACTCTGCTTGAGTTTGTTTTAACTGCTCTATGCCACTTTTTGTTTCTTGCACTGTTTTTGTCAACTCCTCCAGATGTCTGTTGTGTTCCTCTTCAAAGCGATTGATTCGATTATGTAATTCCTCCCGGATTTCCTCTTTCATCGTATTGAACATGGTAATGATCATATTTTGAAAGTCGTTATCCTGGGTCAGGCTTTCTTGGCCTTTTTCCGCGGGTTTGTTCTTGTTGGAGTCTAACATTATGGGATTAATTCCTTCAGTGGGAAATTTGTTTACTTGAGTGTTGCTTCTCATGGATTTGCACTTTGACTTTGGCATTGTCATTTTAACTCTTAAGATCTCTCAATTTCACTAAACTGAATTATTTGGCCTGGGGTACTGGTGGGCGGGGCCCAAACGGGGACTTACCTAGGGCGCGGGGTGAGGCCCGGGTGGACCGCGCGCGTGTCCCGACCTGCGGAGCGGGGTGCGGGGTGGGGTGAAAAGGGAGGATGGCACGTCGGCGTGGAGCTATTTAACCCGAGGGCAGCTGGGGCGGGGCCCGGGCGCAGGGGGAGGTCCTCCTCGTCCCTCGGCCCCCGCGCGGCTCCAGCTGGATGGCGGGAGTCGGAGCCGGGTCCCTGTGGGCTGACCTGGGGTCCTAGAGCCCGCGGTGAGGCCCGGCTGGATCTTGCGTACGCGTCCCGACCGGCGGAGCGGGGTGGGGTGAAAAAAAGGGCCACTATATTTTCAATACAAAGATCAGCCCTAGAACCTATTTGAACCTCCCTACATCTCATTGGAACCTCCCAGTAGCAGACCAGATAAAAGGATCCACAGACAGAAGACTGGGAAGAGGAGAGATTCTCTGAAGCTGTGCTAGAAAACTCTTCCCTCCTGCCACGTGGTTTTTCGTTTCTTCCACCCTTCAGCTCTCCAACCCTCCAAGTCTTCCATGTGACTAAAGACTCTAGGAATCCTCCAGCCTTCAGCTGTCACCCACTGGACTACTGGACTGAGCAGCTACTGGCAGCCAGCATAAGCCAACTCAATAAATTCCCGTTTTTATATATTCCTTCTGTTGATTCTGTGACTCTAGAGAACCCTGACAAATATACCAGGTTACCCTTGGGCCTCCACGGGTACACACTCAAGCATCCTCTAGTACGTACACACACACACGCACACACACACACACACACAATATACAAAAAAAAGAGACCTATCTCAAAAGTGTGTGTGTGTGAGAAAGAGCCCAAATTCCATCCACTTCACTGCTACCCTCCCATCATCCCTACTGTTTCTCAAGAGGCCTTTCTCAACTGGATAAGCCCTCTATATCTGCACACTCCCACATTCCTGGGTTAGTCCGGGAAGTGAAAACCTTAGTGTTTCATCTACAGCTTGGAAAACTCCAGAAGAAGCTAATCGAAGCCCAGTGGTTTCTGACCCTCCTGGCAGTGCCCATTCACAGCACATTATCCTAATTACTCAGTGTTCTCGGTTTCATACTACTACTGCGGTTCTTACATGCAAGAATGCTGAAATGAGTGCTGCACTGGCATTTCTCTTCTTTAAGACCCACATCCCTGCTAACGCTCTGCCCTTCATGCTCTGTGTGTGCATGGGTTTTTCATGTGCTCTCGTTTTCTCGTGCATGGGTTTTCATGGGTTTTCAATACAATTTAGTCCATTTCTCTTCTTTGACCATTTTCTCTTAAGAGTGATCACACAACATCACCCACAAACACTGACATTGACAGTTACAAGGATTATTTTCTTGGTGCCAAACACATCTTCACTCATCATAAGCAAATTCTATCCACGCAATTAGCCAGTTTCCTTCTATGGATTTTTAACAATGGGGTAGGTTGGCCTCTCTTATTTCTGGCTTTGCCCTATGTAAAACTGGCTCTGTTACTGCAAAGTGTGTGTGTGTGCGTGCGTGCGTGTGTGTGTGTGTGTGTGTGTGTGTGTGGTCAGAGGATGACCTCAAGTATCGTTCCTCACCTTCACATAGGTCTAGACAGGGTCTCATTGCTGCTCTGCTGCTGCATTGCACACACCTATCCTGCTGCTCACCAGCTTCTGGGGATTCTCCTGTCTCCATCTCCCATAATGCTGCAGGAGAACTGGCATTGCAGATGTGTACAACTGTGCAGGCTTCATGTGGGTTCTGTGGCTTCCAACTCATATCCTCACACTTGTGTAAGTGCTTTACTTACTGAGCCCCTCTACTGAAAATCTGAATGCTACTTTCTTCCTCCAGATTCTGCCAGCATTTTACTTTATCCATCTTCCTTCTCGCTTATTGTTGGTGAGGAACTTTTTCAGAATTTTTTTTCTTTTTGAGATAGAATCTCAGTAGCCATGTTGGCCTTGAAGTTAATATCTTCCTGCCTAGGATGCCAAGTGCCTAGTTTGCTAGCCATGCTCATGGCATGACTCCTGTCTTGGTGTCATACTTAAAAGCCCTTGTTCCTTTGGGACAGTAACAGAATTCTCTCTGCCTTCTAGTGCTTTCACAGATTTCCTGTTTTTTCAACTTTTCCAAAATTATGTTAGGGGTGAAAAAATATTTAAACCTGAGCAGATGAAGAAGTTAAATTTGTATCAAATTTCAAGTTCAACTTTTTTATTTCCAGGAAAAAAATTTGTAATGTATATTTCCTGTAGATCATTGCTAATAAACAGAATGCCAATTCATTTCTTTCTGGAGAAACTGCTTTATATAAAAACTTTCTCTTTCATTTTAATACTAAAAAGCAAATCAGGTCAAAAGTTTTAAAAAGTAGCAATTTAATACTGGATTTTTAGAAATGTGTTACACATGTAAACACCATAGTAATATAAAATTTTCAACTAGATTTTTATGATGGATGGATAGATGACTGACAATTTCCAACAAATGAGCTATTCTGACAATTGTCATTTACTTTTAGGGCTCACTTTAAATAGCATTTAACCATGCAAGCATTAAAAAAAATAAATATGATGAATTTGTGGATTTTGAAATATAAATTGACATACAAATCTATATATAAAATATATTAATATTTTTCATTAAAGTTTCTTTAAAGAAACATTCTATAACATAAAGTTGAGAACTAAAATTAGATATAAAGAAATGTATGTATGTATGTATATAAAATAATTTTATTAGAATTATATAATTCACATAACAAATATTTACATAAAAGTAAACATAAAGCTGTTAAAATAACACAGTTATTTTATTCTCTACAGTGTCAAGTTCAGAAAATTATTAAGTGGGCCTGGACATGAAGGTGCAGAAAGCCAAGGCAGGAGGGTCAACAAGCCCATGAATTCAAGACTAGTCTGGGAAACTCAGCAAGACCGAGCGTCAAAGAAGAAAGGAAAGAGGGGGCATTACTCACTGGTTATAAGTAGAAAATTCTCAATTTCAAGCATTACTATGGAAACAAACATCTACAGGAGCAATTCAAGAATCCAATTGCACTTTCTGAGGAGAAGTTACAGAGTAATGTTAACACTGCTCTACGGAGATTGTCAAAGCTTTGCTACAATTCCAGGGGAATTTGTAAAGGTGAGAATTAGAATTCTATCAGCACACATACCTGTGATTAAGTCTTCCTTACTAAAATTAGATGGCCAAATTCCAGAAATATTTGATTCTGAACCTGGCTAAAATGTCCACACCTCTGTCTCGTCTACAAGGCAGCTTGAGGAAACAGAGGAAGAGAAATCCATTACATTGTCTCATCTGTACAGTTTTAATAAAATTTTGGCTTTGAGGGTACAGGTTAGGAGTAATAATTTGATCAATAGAAAACTTGATGGAACTTTAAATTTCATAGAATAAGTACCAGTTATCAAAAAATATCTCTTAGTGGAATTTAAATGATAAAAATTTAGCTGAGTTATATTACTAATTTTAGAGGTAAGTACAAGAGAAATAAATACTTTACTGAAATAATTTAGAACAACTGTCTTTGATTTTAACTATGAATTAAAATCACCAATGAAGTTTTGGAAAAACTGAGACAAAGTTTAATCTTGTGGATGAACCTAATAAAACTGAGGCAAAAATTAATAATTTAGGATGTATTTGACTTAAATTCAAATTCAAATACATGATTACTTCTCTTGTGATAATATCAGCACAATATAAGTGGGGATAATAGGGTTCTTTTGCATAAAATCATAGAATAAAATTAATATACATCCTAATTCTTTTTCTTCATACATTTCCTACAATATTATTCAAAGTTTTATTATGGTTTACTATAAAAAAGATGGCCCCTTTTATTTTACTTAATTGCCTTCCTCCACTTGAAATTATGACTTTAGAACTTACATTAAGAAACTCATCCCCGCCCACCAGGACCCCAGGTCAGCCCACAGGGACCCGGCTCCTACTCCCACTATCCAGCCGGAGCCGCGCAGAGGCCGAGGGACGAGCAGGACCTCCCCCTACGCCCGGGCCCCGCCCCAGCTGCCCTCGGGTTAAATAGCTCCATGCCGACGCCCCCATCCTCCCTTTACACCCCACCCCGCTCCACCGGTCGGGACCCGCGAGCGGTCCAGCCGGGCCTCACCCCGCGCCCTAGGTAAGTCTCCGTTCGAGCCCCGCCCACCAGGACCCCAGGCCAAATTATTCAGTTTAGTGAAATTGAGAGATCTTAAGAGTTAAAATGACAATGCCAAAGTCAAAGTGCAAATCCATGAGAAGCAACACTCAAATAAACAAATTTCCCACTGAAGAAATTAATCCCATAATGTTAGACTCCAACAAGAACAAACCCGCGGAAAAAGGCCAAGAAAGCCTCACCCAGGATAAGGTCTTTCAAAATATAATCATTACCATGTTCAATACTATGAAAGAGGAAATCCGGGAGGAATTACATAATCGAATCAATCGCTTTGAAGAGGAACACAACAGACATCTGGAGGAGTTGACAAAAACAGTGCAAGAAACAAAAAGTGGCATAGAGCAGTTAAAACAAACTCAAGCAGAGTTTAAAACTGAGCTAAAAGACAAGTTATCTTCAACCCAGAATGACACAGAGAGTCTTATCAACAGAACTAATGAAGCAGAAAACAGAATTTCAGACCTTGAAGATAAAGTGGGAGTACTAACCAGCTCAATGGAAGAGGTTGTTAAAGCCAAAAAGATACTTGAGAGAAATATCCAAGAGATATGGGACACCCTGAAGAAGCCTAACATGCGTATTCATGGAATACCAGAGCAAGAATCTCAAAATGCCACTCCTGAGGAAATTTTTCAAACAATCATCAAGGAAAACTTTCCTCATCTAAAAAAAGAGAGGCCCATCCATATACAAGAGGCATTCCGCACCCCAAACAGATACGACCAAAATAGAAGCACGCCGCGGCAAATAATAGTTAAAACACTCCACATTCAAGATAAAGAACTGGTGCTGAGAACTTCAAGGGAGAAAAAACAAGTCACTTGTAAAGGTAAACCTATTAAAATAACAAATGACTTCTCAGTCGAAACACTAAAAGCAAGAAGAGCTTGGAGAGACATACTTCAAGTATTGAATGAGCAAAAATGTCAACCCAGGCTGATTTACCCTGCAAAACTATCAGTCATGATCGAGGGAGAAAGAAAAATCTTCCAGCACAAAGACAACTTGAAGGGATACATGTCCACCAAACCAGGCCTTCAAAAAATGCTAGAAATGATACTCAAGCGTGAAGAAAAAAAACAGGCATATCCAGGAGAACAGAAGGCAAATATAACACCATTAAAAGCGAAGCAATATACTTATAAAAGCTACTAAACATAATAAATGTCTGGAATTAACAATAGTTTCTCCATTATAACACTAAATGTTAATGGACTTAATTCACCGATCAAGAGACACAGATTACAAACTTGGATTAAAAATCACAATCCATCAATCTGTTGCCTGCAGGAAACCCATCTCACCACAAAAGATAGGCACGCTCTAAAATAAAAGGCTGGTCAACAATTCTACAAGCAAATGGAAGCAGAAAACAGGCAGGGGTAGCCATTATGCTATCAGACAAAGTGGATTTCAAACCAAAGAAAATTATGAGAGACACGGATGGATACTACATTTTAGTCACAGGTACAATTCACCAGGAAGACTTCACAATACTGAACATATATGCACCCAATATGGGCCCCTCCACATTCATTAAGAAAACCCTACAGCGTCTAAAGCAAGAAATCAACCCCCAAACTATAATTCCTGGGGACTTCAACACCGCCCTCTCAACATGGGATAGATCAACAGGTCAAAAGCTTAACAGAGACACTTTGGAACTTAATCAAACCCTGAAAGAAATGGACCTTACAGATCTCTATCGAACTTTTCACCCACGCACCAAAGAATACACATTTTTCTCAGCAGCACACGGAACTTTCTCCAAAATAGATCACATATTGGGCCACAAAATGAATCTACACATATACAAGAAAGTTGAAATTCTAACCTGTGCCCTATCAGACCATCACGGCCTAAAGCTGGATATCCACAACACATCAAACAAGAGAAAATACACTAACTCCTGGAAACTTAACAATATGATGCTGAATGAGAACTGGATTCAGGAAGAAATTAAAAAGGAAATTCAAGATTTCCTGAAAGTGAACGAAAATGAAAATACAACTTACCAAAATCTCTGGGACACAATGAAAGCTGTTCTAAGAGGTAAGTTCATAGCTCTTAATGCCTACGTCAAAAAAATGGGAACATCAGAAATAAACAACTTAACAATGCAGCTTAAAGCTTTAGAGAAACTAGAGCAATCTGATCCCAAAAGCAGTAGAAGAGAGGAGATTAGCAAAATAAGGTGAGAAATATCTGAAATCGAGATTAAGAAAATGATAGAAAAAATCAACCAATCAAAAAGCTGGTTCTTTGAAAAAATCAACAAGATTGATACACCCCTAGCTAAACTAACCAAAAGCAAGAGAGAGAAAACCCAAATTAACAAAATTAGAAATGAACATGGAGTTATCACTACTGATGCCCAAGAAATCCAGAGAATTATAACATCATATTTCAAAAACTTATACTCTGTGAAGTTTGACAACACAAAAGAGATGGATGAATTTCTAAGTAAACACAACTTACCTAAATTGAATCATGAAGTTGTGAATTATTTAAATAGTCCTATAACATATAAGGAAATTGAGGAAGTAATCTCGAATCTTCCCACCAAAAAATGTCCTGGACCAGATGGATTCAGCACAGAGTTCTACCAGACATTTAAGGAGTTAATAACACCAATACTCCTTAAACTGTTCCATCAAATAGCAAAGGAAGGAACACTACCAAATTCCTTCTATGAAGCTAATATCGTTTTAATCCCAAAACCTAATAAAGATTCACTTAAGAAAGAAAACTATAGGCCGATCTCCCTGATGAACACACACGCAAAGATTTTCAACAAAGTCTTAGCAAATCGGATTCAAAAACATATTAAAAAGATCATTCATGGGGACCAAGTAGGCTTCATCCCCGGCACACAAGGTTGGTTCAACATATGCAAATCAATAAATGTAATTCATCATGTAAACCAGTCCAAAGTCCAAGACCACATGATACTCTCGATAGATGCAGAAAAAGCTTTTGACAAGATCCAACAGCTTTTTATGATCAAAATGCTAGAGACAGTGGGAATGGAAGGAACCTTAATCAATATAACAAAAGCTATATACAACAAGCCCACAGCAAGGATTATGCTCAATGGGGAACAATTGGAATCATTCCCACTTCGATCAGGAACTAGACAAGGCTATCCACTCTCACCACTTCTATTCAATATTGTACTTGAAGTCTTAGCTGAAGCCATAAGACAAGAAAGGGACATAAGAGGGATTCAAATCGGCAAGGAAGAAGTCAAGCTATCCTTATTTGCAGATGACATGATCTTATACCTCAGTGATCCCAAAAACTCCACCAGGAAGCTCCTGGAACTAATTGAGAAGTTCAGCAGGGTGGCAGGATACAAAATAAATGTGCAAAAATCAGAGGCCTTCCTATATGCCCAGAATGAAAGAAGTGAAAAAGCCTTGAGAGAAACTATACCATTTACTATAACCCCTAAAAAAATGAAATACCTTAGTATAAACCTAACTAAGGAGGTAAAAGACCTTTACAATGAAAACTTTAAAACCCTAAAGAAAGAAATAGCAGAAGACACCAGAAGGTGGAAAGACCTCCCTTGTTCCTGGATTGGCAGAATCAACATCATAAAAATGACCATCCTACCAAAGGCAATATACAGATTCAATGCTATACCAATCAAAATCCCAAAGCAATTCTTCAAAGAAGTTGACCAAACAATCTCAAAGTTCATATGGAGGCACAAAAGACCCAGGATAGCAAAAACAATCCTGAGTAACAAAAACACAGCTGGAGGTATTACCATACCAAACCTAAGTCTATACTACAAATCCATAGTAATAAAGACAGCCTGGTACTGGCTCCAAAATAGACACACAGACCAATGGATAAGGATTGAAGACCCAGATATAAGCCCACAAAGTTACAGCCATTTGGTCTTTGACAAAGGGGCCCAAAGAATCCAATGGAAAAAGAACAGCATCTTCAACAAATGGTGCTGGCAAATCTGGATCTCCACATGCAGAAGATTAAAGCTGGACCCGTACTTGTCACCATGTACAAGACTTAATTCCAAATGGATCAAGGACCTTGATATCAGGCCAGAGACTTTAAAAACCATAGTTGAAAGGATAGGGAACTCCCTCGAGCTGATTGGGCTAGGCCAACACTTCCTAAACAGACATCCAATGGCACAGTCACTGCTACCAACTCTCAACAGTTGGAATCTTGTGAAATTAAAGAGCTTCTGTTCAGATAAAGAGATTGTAACACGAGCTCAAAGGCAACCCACAGAATGGGAGAAAATCTTCACTAACCACATATCTGACAGAGCTCTACTGTCCAGAGTGCACAAAGAACTTAGAAAACTAAACTCCAAGGAAAACACTGGCCCAATTAAAAAATGGGCCCTGGAACTTAAAAGAAACTTTACCAGGGATGAAATTAAAATGTCTAACAAATATCTTTAAAAATGCTCCACTTCCTTCACCATCAGGGAAATGCAAATCAAAACTTCCCTGAGATATCATCTCACCCCGGTCAGGATGACAAAAATCCACAATACAAACAACGACAAATGCTGGAGAGGATGTGGAGAGAGGGGAACTCTCCTACATTGTTGGTGGGAATGCAGGCTCATACAGCCACTCTGGCGAGCCGTCTGGAGATTCTTAAAGAAATTAAAGATTGAAATGCCATATGACCCTGCTATCCCACTTTTGGGAATAACCCCCCATGCAGCAGAGGTTCGCCTCGATAGCACAAGCTCGACCATGTTCATAGCAGCACTGTTTACAATAGCAAAGTCATGGAATCAACCTAAATGTCCAACAGTTGACGAGTGGATAAGGAAACAGTGATACATCTATACAATGGAGTACTACTCAGCCATCAAAAATGATGAATTACTGGAATTTGCTGGGAAATGGATGTCATTAGACAGAATTATATTAAGTGAAGTATCCCAAACCCAGAAAATTAAGTGCCATATGTACTCCCTAATAGGTGGCTCCTAGTACCAAACTCACCCAGCCCACATTGAGACACTCAAAAGTAAACCTATGTAACACAGTAATTGCAAGGATTATGAACAAGAGAGATGGGGTAGGAGGGCCACACCAGAAACAAGGAGAGAGGGGACCATGTTACAGCAGAGAAAATAGGCCTCCATCAAGGTCTGCAAGTAAGTAATGAGAAACCTGGTTAAGTTCACAGACGTTCTTTCCTGATCTCACCAGAAGGGGAGGGCATATAGTCTAGCAGATAAAAAGTAATCATTTTGCAAATGGGTGATGGACCCTCCCTCACTGAGGGTTCCTACTCTTATTACATCTACCCTTGAATGTGCTATTATAACAAGACTCCAGTTTAACAGCTTTTTGTCTCTGGCCAGGGGGTGACATACAGTGCCCAGCAGAATGGAGTGAAGGGCATTGCAGGAGCAGCAAAACTGCAAAAGAAAATCAACAAACCACAATCCAGAACTTCAGAGACTCTATATCAATCACATAGAACTAGGCCAGCCTAATCTCTCCCCATCCCGGAGCTCAGGGACATTTGCGGAAGAGGGGGCGGTAAGATTGTAAGAGCAAAAGGATGGGAGGAGCAACGATTTGCAAGATTCTCAACAATAGTTGGGGCCAAAGCAATCATAATGGGACTTTGCATGCCCTGCGCAATGTCCAGCACACTGTTGCCCTCATAAAGTCTAGCATCTGTTAAGGGCACCGAGACCCCTGGAGGCAAGGGATTGACAGCCATAGTAGTGATCTTATGCGTAAGGGGAACAAGAGAAAGGGCTTATGGAAATGCCACTGGGTCCTTATATGTCATCGGAGAGGAGGACCCAGTGGAGAGTTAGGCGTACACAATAAAGGAATCTCTGGGAATTGGGGGGGAGGCACTGGGGTATGGGGAGGGGGAAGAGGGGGTTCGGGGGGAGGAGGGGGGAGGGAGGGAACTGGTAAAAAAAATTTTTAATGTATAATTAAATTTTTAATAAAAAAATAATAATCATAGGAAACCTAAAAAAAAAAAGAAACTCATCCTACAGATAAATGGAGAGAACATTATGTCATTTTCAAGTTATAATATGAGGTATTCTCTACCCTATAGAAGTCACAAAGCTATAATCTAAGTACTGGGGTTAGATATTGCTTTGATACTTAACAGAATCCACTGGGTTAGGAATTAATACCCACTGGCATCAGTGCTTGCTTTAAATCATCTTAAATCTATGTCAGATCTTCTGGGAACCTAGTAAGAATAGGTCTTTAATGCCAACCATGTTTCTTGTGATCCATTTGTAAAACATCCCTTAAAAAATTTACAGGAATATGATTTCTGAAACATAGATAATTAAAACTTAGTTATATCAAAGAAACTAAATAAAAGTTTCTGAAATAATATATAATTAGAAATTACTTTCCCAGAATAATAGCTTGAGGCTTTTAACATTTAAAATTCAAACCAACTTCATTAGATATTTTACCAATGAGAAATTTATTTTAATTGAAGATATAAATTATGAAATTTAACTCATATCTACTTTTATTCTAACATATTTTTTCAGATCCAAATTTGTCAAAAACCAAAAGACAAATGTATTGATGCTGTATTGGGCTAATTATCTTTATAATTTGAGGGATCCAAAAATGATACAATTTTGGTTAAGTCACAGTTTATTTACACTAAACAAGTATACAACACTGTTTTTCATAAATTAAGACATCTTTGAATTTTTACAAAAGTTTAGTAGTCAAAATAAATATTTAATAAAAACATACTATATCAAATTTAGTGTTTAAAAATAAATGTCACAATGTTTCACCTTCAGTTAAATATAACTGAATGTAGTGGTTTATGATTAAGCCACTAAGAATGATTAAAGTGTTATTTGGGGGCTGGAGAGACTTTTGGCTCAGGGTTTAAGGCTCTGCCTTGCAAGCAGAAGGTCCTGAGTTCAGACCCCATGTATAAACATCAGGTGGAAATGGCAGCAGCCTGCAGTTCCAGCCCTGGTAAGCAGAGCCTGAGAAATCTCAGAACGAAGCAAAAAGAAGGTAGAAGCAGCTTCCACGTGGATTCACAATGCCTTCCGATACACATACACATGCAAAATAAATAAATAAATTTTAAATTTTTATTATTAATTAATTAATTTTTATAACATTTTTATTATTATTTCTGCTCATACAAACTTAGTAGGTACACCGGTTTCCCTCCCTCCCTCCTCCTCCCCCCGAACCCCCAGCTCCACCTGCCCTCACCCCTCCTTCCCCACCCCCCAGTGCCTCCCCCCCCATCCCCAGAGAATCCTTTAATGTGAATGCCAGACTCTCCTCTGGGCCCTCCTCTCCAATGACATACAAGGACCCAGTGGCATTTCCCTGAACCCTTCCTGTGTTCCCCTTAAACATAGGAACACTATTTTGGCTGCCAATCCCTTGCCTCCAAGGATCTTGGTGCCTTTAGCAGATGCTAGACTTTGTGAGGTCAATAGTGTGTTGGACATTGTGCAGGGCATGCAAAGTCCAATTATGATTGCTTCGGCCCTAACTTGTGTGGAGTATCTTGCAAATCATTGCTCCTCCCATCCTTGTGCTCTTACAATCTCACTGCCCCCTCTTCCGCAAATTTCCCTGAGCTTCAGGATGGGGAGAGATTAGTCTGGCCTAGTTCTAGGTGGTTGATACAGAGTCTCTGAAGTTCTGGATTATGGTTTGTTGATTTTCTTTTGCAGTTTTTGCTGCTCCTGCAATGCCCTTCACTCCATCCTGATGGGCATTGTATGTTACCCCCTGGCCAGAGACAAAAAGCTGTTGAGCTGCAGTCTTGTTATAAGAACACATTCAAGGGTAGATGTAATAAAAGTAGGAAATCTCAGTGAGGGAGGGGTCAATCACCCATTTGAAAAATGGTTATTTTTAATCTGCCAGACTATATGCCCTCCCGTTCTGGTGAGATCATACCTCCTCAGTTGTAAATGATCAGGAACGAACATCTGTGAACTTAACCAGATGTCTCATTACTTACTTGCAGTCCTTGATGGAGGCCTATTTTCTCTACTGTAACATGGTCCCCCTCTCTCCTTGTTTCTGGTGTGGCCCTCCAGCCCCATCCCTCCTGTTTATAATCCTTGCAATTATTGTAGGTATTACATAGATTTATCTTTGAGTGTCCTAGGTGGGCTGGGTGAGTTTGGTACTAGGAGCCACCTATTAGGCGCTTAATTTTCTGAGTCTGGATACTTCACCTAATATAATTGTTTCTAATGACATCCATTTCCCGGCAAATTCCAGTAATTCATCATTTTTGATGGCTGAGTAGTACTCCATTGTATTGAGTTTCCTTATCCACTCGTCAACTATTGGACATTTGGGTTGATTCCATGACTTTGCTATTGTGAACAGTGCTGTTATGAACATGGTCGTGCTTGTGCTATCGAGATGAATTTTTGCTGTATGTGGGGTTATTCCCAAAAGTGGAATAGCCGGGTCATATGGCATTCAATCTTTAATTTCTTTAAGAATCTCCAGACGGCTCGCCAGAGTGGCTGTATGAGCCTGCATTCCCACCAGCAATGTAGGAGAGTTCCCCTCTCTCCACATCCTCTCCAGCATATGTTGTTGTTTGTATTGTGGATTTTTGTCATCCTGACCGGGGTGAGATGATATCACAGGGAAAATAAACAAATAAACAAATAAATAAATATTTTTTAAAAAATAGTTGGGAAGAAGAAAATTAAAATCCAAGTAAAACCAGTGAGATCAAGATTTTCAAAAGAAGACTATATTAGAATTTCAAATTCCAAAATTAGAGTGACAGGAATTTCTCAATATGATATAGTCTTAAGAAACAAATTTGAAAAGTAAAAAAAGCAAATAGTCATGATTATGTAGATTATGCTGAGAAACTTTCAAAGTGAAAAAAGTACTTGTAAGCACCATTAGAATTGAATCTGCAAAACTACCTGCATAGAAAGTATAAGTGAGGAAGAAGAATTCAATTATGAAAATGCACTCTGAATTATATGCCCTAATTTGAAAATATGTCACCCATTTCTTCTCTCAGTCAAAAAGAATGAAACCAGTATTTTTGCATGTGGGTTGGCACATGCTAGTGTGCATGTGTGTGAAGGACTGAAGATACCAGGAATTATTCTTTTTTTTATTTTTTTATTATTATTATTTATTCAACTGTGTGCATATGCGTGTGTATGTGTGCGCGCGCGCCTGTGTGTGTGTGCATCTGTGTATGTGTAGAACCACGGACGAATTCGCGAACCACCATGGACGCCTCTATCTCCTTCTGCCCCGGGATTCACAGGCTCCGCCCCACCAGGACCAGAAACGCAGGCCGCCCCCGCTTCCGCCTGGCGTCTATACGTGGGATCTGGGATCCGAACTCAGGACCTTCCGCCTGCAGGGCGTAGGCTTAACCCCTGAGCCACCTCTCCAGCCCCACCAGGAATTATTCTTGATTGAGAGATTCCACCTTAGTGTTTTGAGGCTGGGTCTCTAAACCCAGATCATGCTGACAAGGTGAGTCTGAGTAGTCAATGTCCTTTGAGGATTCTGCCTTTCAGAGCTAGAAAGACATCAGGCCTCACTTAGTAATTTATGTGGGATGCAGATTTCCTTTTAGACTCCAAACTCTGATCTTGGAAGAAGATATTATAAAAGACAGAGTTCCATCTTTGCTTTTTGCAGATTGTTGTCTAGCTTTCCAAATACCATTTTTTGAATGATTTTGTTCCCCCCTTATTTGAAATTCCATCTTTATAACACATGAACTCCCACATGTATTGGGTACTGTTCTTGACTTTCCTTTGATCTGCTTATTCAGTTTAAGTTCTTTTAAGTCCACAGTACCCCTTAATATTTCACAGACTTCATCTTCTCTCACTACCATTGCTAGCAGAAGTTTCCTAGCTTTGTTTTTCAAGTGAAAAATAATAATTGATTACATGTATGGGGAATAGTGGCTAGCCTTGAACTTGTGGTCTTCCTGCTTCAGCTTCCCAAGGCTAGGATTATAGGAGTTAGCTAACATGCCCTACCCATACATATTGATCCATGTCTATAATGGGGCGTCATAAAATATAATTGATAACCTATCATTCCGCATGCTTGTTTTTATGGTAAAGAACATTTGAAATTTATCTTTTAGTTTGAAATATATAATACATAATTATTAACACAATACATATACACATTATGAATCTAGTTCCACGTGTTTATTTTGCATAAACTTTATAATCAGTGAATCTAATTCCCTTCTCCAAAAGTTCTTATGGTATTCTTGTTAGATGATAGGCATGTTAAACACAAAATGACTCAAGATGGCCCCTCCCTCCAATGTAGGTGTTCAGACAAAGAACCCTTTACAACTACAGTTCCCAGCCTATTAAATAAGGCAGCTCCATCCTCCCAAGGACTTCTCTGCAGCCCCAGCCCACCTGTAACTAAGATAAACTGGTAGTTCTCCCGAGGACTTTTTCAACAATCCCAAGACAAGCCCCCTCTTCTCATCCCATTCATATGACCATGTCCTATAAAAGACCTCGAAATGAGAGCGCTCTCTCTCTCTCTCTCCTCTCTCTCACTCTCATCTCTCTCTCTTCTCTCCTCTCTCCTCTTTTGTCTGTTTCTGAGATAGCCATGCTGCATGATGGTTGCCTATTTTGTCCTCTGCTTGCTTGACATAAATCTCCTTTATATATTTTGTGCTGGTTTTGGTGTGACTTTGTATCCCCAATCATTCTGAGGTAGGGGGGCATTCCCAAGAGCCCCCACAATTCTTATTATAGCCATCTTACATTCTAACATGTATATGGAAATATTTTCATTATAGTGAATTTTTCTGTCTCAGAATGTAACTTTTATTTCCACTGTCTAAATCTCTGCATCATGAAGTCTTATTAAAATGCTCTGTCATGACTGTCTTGTATCACATAGGCAGTCACTCTCCAGCACCTCTGCGGGCATTTCTGTCCATCTGAAGACACTGGAAGGGTTCCAGGAAGCTACGTATCAAATGTGACAGAAGAGGTCCAGGCTTGGCAAACAGTGGTGGGATGTCTGACCACCTCACAACAGACCTTTCCTAGGCCTGTCTGACCAGTCAAGGGACTAAGATGTGGTCAAGCCAAAATCATATCATATACACAAGATAGAACAGTTCTTGCCTAGCTGTTACTTGACAGGAAGCCACTGTGCTCTGGAACATTCCTCACTGAGGTACTGTGGCAAGCAACTATGGCAGATGCTTTGGTGTGCCGTCTTCCATGACTCTTTTTGTTTCTGTTCCTATAGACCCTGTACTCTAAAATAAGAGTGATTTGAAATAAACACTAATCGATGTCTCTGTGCCCCATGAAAAAAAATAAAAAATAAAAAAAATAAAAAATAAATAAAATGCTCTGTCACATTAGCTTAAGCCTATAACTTGCATTTTCTAACTGATGATGTGGTCATAGAGGCTTCTGCCATGCCCTCTGACTGGCTGCTGTGGAGGCTCTTTCATTCTGAATTGTATTGTTCCTTCTACTTACTGGTCATCTTCTCTGCAATATTTTCCTTCGAGTTCTCTGAGTACATAATTATACATTTAGCCTACTGATGATTTGCCTCTTCATTTCTAACTTTTAATCTAATAAAATCAGTCTTTTGCAGTTAAAGGCACTGGCCTTCAGATGACTAAGTAAGATGGTGCCAGTGTGTGGCTTATCTTATATCTAACTTAAATGAGGGCATTTCTAATATTTTCCATGAAGCTTGGTCCTCATATCTGGAAGAGATGTGTTATCCTGTTCAGGAAGCATCCAGCTGTCTTTTTCCACCTAATATTATTTATTTGATTTACTCTTGGTTTAAAATACATGCCTTATAACTGTCTACGAGAGAACACATTAAGCCTATTTTACCAGAACATTGTGTTGGGACTGGATGACTTCATTGGAGCTTAACCTCTAACAGTTGTGGGCTCTTAATGATCTCTCTGAGTCTCGAATGAAACATTTTATACCACCTTCATAAAACTCTAGATAGGTTCATCACAGCTACATGTGCACACAGCTACATCTTATCTGCAATTTGGTTCTTGCTCCTATTTCCAGTGTGATAAGATTACCTAAAAGAATACAATGTATAATTTATCCACTTTTATCTATGAAAATTTACAGCCTCAGTGGGTTCACCTTGATGTTTAAACCTGTGATCACCTTTAGATTCTTTGTTTAGCCTCTTTTTGTGTTTTCTGAAACTCACTGTAACTTAAGTTGCATTCTCATTGTTTTAACACCCTTATTTATGAAATATTACCAAATGGATTACCAAATATATTCTGTGGCTTTAAAACTAATGCGACCAAGGCCATCTATTGTCTTCATTGAGCTTCTTGTCCACCATGTGCTCAGGAAACCATAAATCATAAGAAGAAGTACTGTGACTTTGTTACATTATCCATCTGCATCAGTAGAATCACTGCATACTTGGGCACAATGATACTCACAGTGCGAAGACTGGAATGACACTCGTATTTCTGCAACAACTGCCATGAAGACAGCTCCCTGAAACTGCTTTGCCACCCAGTCTTCCACTGCTAATGTCTAGCCATGGTGACTTTCATTGAGCTTATAAATATGGGTCTTACTGCTTGCTGTTAGCAGTCACTCTTCACTGTCTATTGTCATGTCTCTGAGGGAATCCCAGACTTAGCCAGGTTTTCTATAAACAGCTTTCAGGGAACTCAGTGCTCTGCTTTTGAGCATCAGCCTTCTCTTTTTTAGTTTTTATCATGAAATCTGTTATCAGAGAGTTGCTCTTTAACATGATTATTTTAATTCAGAAAAGTGTCCTCCTGATGTTGGCTCTCAACATGGAAGAACTGAGGCCTTGGTTTCTACTTTCCTGAGCAGTTCTCTTGATACCAAGGAGATTCTTCTCATAATTCCCTGTCCACCTCTGCAGTCCACATGGAAGCATGCAGGCAAGTCTCTATCAAGCTTTGAGTCTGTTCCAGTGAAGATTTTCCTACTCCCTGACTTTAATTGGGTCATGATAACTTGCTGATGTCATGTGTATAAACAGATCAAACTAAGATGTATGTAGACTCAATAGAACCATTTAGTGTTTGGTCATAAAGTGAAATGCAATATGTTAGTTTTAGCTTACTTAGAAAGGAAATGCCCACTGTATTGAGAATGAAATAATATTTTAAAATTAGATAATTCCACACCCATGGTCAAACAAACAGCCTTAGTGAAACTCAATAGGAATGAATAAATGTTATAAATATAAAAAGATAATCATAGAGAAAAAAGAGACTGGATGGAATGTGAGAAAATAGAAGGTATGGCAGTGTATTTTATACACACACACATATGTATAAAACACTACAAAAATTAAGAGGAAGGCGATTTCATAGTTAGATATGAATATGAATTTGACAACTGAAGGCTGAACTCAGGGCCTATCGGTGAAGAATTAACAGTTAAGAAAATCCCGTGAGAGATTGTCTAGTTGATGTGGGAGGATCCAGCACAGTTTCATATACTTAGGCAAATTGTGAAGTGAAAAAGTTTCCCCTCTCTCAGCAATTCCTGTGTATATATGGAATCCACTTCCCTCTGCTCCTGATGTTGTTATGAATCTTCCTGCCATGCTGATGGAGTGTAAGGATCATAAGCAAGAGGAAACCCCTCGTTGCCCTGAGTGATTTGGTTCTGCACTTATCAGCATCATGAAGAGACACTGCAATAGGAGCATAACCAGAGACAATGTCTTTTCCTTCTGCATACTAATGAAATTAAACTTTAATTTATCAATTCTTCCCATTTTTACACATATCACATGTCTTTTTTTCCCATTGCTTTGTGTCCTTAGCAGATAAGGGTAGGTGATAAGGTATTGAAAAGACCTTCCTTCCTTCCTCCCTCTCTTCCTCCTTCCTTCCTTCCTTCTTTCCTTCCTTCCTTTTTCTTTCTTTCTTTCTTTCTTTCTTTCTTTCTTTCTTTCTTAGATAATATCTGAGACAAGCAATTAAGGAGAAAAGGGATGAGGGAAGGTGTGGTCTGTTTGTGGTGGGAATCACACAGTAGAAAGCATGACTATAGGCAGAAGCAGGAGATGTGCTCAGGTCAGAGCCGTCATCATGAAGTAGAACAAGAACACTGCAGGAAACAGGGTCAGCTACCTAACCTCAAGGCATGCCTCTGTGATCTGCCTTTCTCCAGTAATGCTCTGCTTCTGAAAGGTAATACAACTTTCCCAAACATTAAAACCCCTAATGATTCAAACCCATGAGCCCACGGGGGAGGCAACTGATGCTCATCCCATGACAGGACAAGAAGAGGTCAGAAGCTCCTACCCTGGATCACAGACATAACAGCCAAAGCTCTTAGTTCTGTCTTTGGTATTCCACACAAAAGCCTCAGGTCCTTCCCATCTCATCTCTGAGATTCCAAATGCTAAAGTCAGACACTATTCTTCAAATATACCACTGTGCAGTCCTTTTCCCTAGGGAGAAATATAGCCCTTCCTGGCAGAATTTTGACTGAGCCTCCTACAACAGTGTTCCCATCTTGTCTAATTTTTAGGTTAGGTTGCCTGTCTGTGGATATATGGCTATCCCTCACCTTAACATGCCTCAGTCTCTAAGAAATTCTGAAGAGGCCCCTAATACGTAGGGATGCTTTTTATTGAACTGGTAGAGGCCCTTTCTTCATCCTCAAATGAGAAACATTAAAAGATGGAGGTAAAAGATAGCTACTCCATGAAATACCAAAACCACAGGAAACAGTCTAAATACATAGTCCATTTTCTTGAACGAAGTGCAATAAATATCTTTCAATGAGTGCATGGCATCTTTAGGGACCCACAAAATTTCTTTAAGTAAATGATACAATTTAATCATCATAAGTCTCCTAAGTGATATGCTCTTGCTTCATTTTCCAACTGAGTCTCGGATCCAGAGTATTTAATAATTCACTACATAATCACATCCCTAGCAGAAGGCAGACAGTTTTGAAACACTGATTTCTTTAACTTTCACAATAAACATAAAAATTCATCATTGGTTGCTATCATTTGTAATTGAGATTAATGAAATTTAGTTGGTTTCCTCAAAGATCTGGCAAGCAGAAGAATTAGAACTTTAATATATCATTTCTTACTACATTATAACTCTATGAACACGAACATATGACATAGTAAACACCCTAGGGAGAGGGGAGCAGAGAAAAAGAGAGAGAAAGAAAGAAAGAAAGAAAGAAAGAAAGAAAGAAAGAAAGAAAGAAAGAAAGAAAGAAAGAAAGAAAGAAAGAAAGAAAGAAAGAAAGAAAGAAAGAAATAGATGGTGACTTTTGTCCATATGCACCTGAAGAGAAAACAGTAAAATACTATGATGATTTAGAGGAGAAGGAGTCCACAGAGCTAAGGACACTAAAACCAGGAAGAGACATGAGTTATGTTTTATTACCTTTACAGAAGGACCAGGATTTTCACAGTAGCTCAGTCGTAATGTGTTTGCTTAGCACATGAGAGGTCCCTGGTTCAAACCCTACAGTTGAGGAGTACAGGGAAGAGAAGTACCAGTGAAGAAAATAATAGAAAAGATATATCATAATGCTAGTCTTAGTAAATATAAAATGAAAGTAGCCATGCTGAAGGAACAATGTCAAAACAGCAGTGATGGATCTCTAGATTTGCAGGAAATGTTCATGGAAGAGGTGGTGGTCCTAGTCAAATCTGGAACCAGCAGTTTGGCACCTATTTGAGTCAAAATTTTGGCAACAATCACCATACATTTGAGAACTTCTAAAATCATCCCATCAAATGGGAGAGAATCTTCACTTCCAGCTCTAAAATAAGTAAATTCTTTTTACCTTTCTGTTACTCTCAGTTGTTAGTCACCATAGTTTAAGATTTCCATATAGCCTACCCAAAAACTCATACAACTTCAGGAACTATACCATTTACCTTTACACATTACCAAGAAAGTAAACTTAAAAAGTGCACTACTATACTAATCTTCAATCCCTGTCCAATAAACCCATCTTAATTGATGTACTACCAGTCCAATAGTCTCATCTAGGAAACAGCACCAAGCAACACCAGACAGGTATGTGCAACTCCAAGGCAAACACTAGCAATAATTGCTCAAGTGTAGTAATATTGCCTAATTCAAATCACAGCACAAATTCATGAATAAAAAAAACCAAGATAACAAATCTACAAAAAGAATCAACCCCATAATGATGGAATCTAACCAGAACAAGCGCACAGAAAATAGCCAAGAAAGTCATACCCAAGACAATGATTTTCAAAGCCTGATACTTACTATGATCAAAACAATGAAAGAGGAAATCTGGGAGGAGTCAAACAACTGCATCAATCAATTTAAACAGGAACCAAAAAAGGCACTTGGATGAAATGAGAAAAGCAATTGATGAAACAAAAATAGGTATAGAAAAGTTAAAACAATCGCGAGCAGAGATTACACTCAAATTAAAAGACCAGGTATCTTCAACCCAAGACACAAGAGAGTCTTATCAGCAGAACTAATGAAGCATAAAATAGAATATCAGATCTTGAAAACAAAATGGAAGAAGAAACCAGTTAAATCAAAGAGGATAAAGCCAAAAGGATACTTGAGAGGAATATTCAAGAGTTATGAGACACCTTGAAGAAGCCTAACATGCACACTCATGGAATACCAGAACAAGAATCCCAAAATACCACACCTGAGGAAATCTTTCAAATTATCATAAGAGAAAACTTTCTATATCTAAAGAAAAAGAGGTCCATCAGAATTCAAGAGGCATATCACACCCTAAACAGATATGACCAAAACAGAAACTCTTCATGGCAAATAATAGTCAATACACATACAAGACAAAGAGAATGTGTTGAGAGTTTCAAGAGAAAAAAACTAAGTTACTTTTAAAGGTATACCTATTAAAATAACAAATGATTTTTCAATAGAAACAGTAAAAGCCAGAAGAGCTTGGAGAGACATACTTCAAGTATTGAATGACTACAAATGTCAACCTAGGCTGATAAACCCAGCAAAACTATCAGTCATGATTGAGGGTGAAAGAAAAAATTTCCACCACAAACACAAATTGAAGACTTATATGACCACCAAACCAGGCCTTCATAAAATGCTAGAAAAGATACTCAAGCTTGAAGAAAACAACAAGCATATCCAGGATGACAGAAGGGAAGTATAATACCATACAACCTACAAGCGAAATAATTCATTTATGAAAGCCACTAAACACAACAAATGTCAGGAATCAAATGTAATTTCTCCATTATAACCATAAATGTCAATGGAATTGACTCACCAATCAAAAGACACAGTTCAAACATAGATTAGAATCAAAACATCCATCTTCTGCCTTCAGGAAACACAAAAGATAGGCACATTCTAAAAGTAAAAGGCTGGTAAGAAATGCTTCAAGCTAATGGAACCAGGAAACAAACAGGGATAGAAATTATGCTATCTGACAAAGTAGACTTCAAACCAAAGAAAATTATGAGACACAGAAGGATATTACATTATAGTCACAGGAACAATTCATCAAGAATACTTCACAATACTGAACATACGCATACCTAATATGGGCTCCTGCACATTCATTAAGCAAGCACTACAATATCCAAAGTAAGAAATCAATCCCAAAACAGTATACTGGAGGATTTCAATACTGCACTCGCATCGTGGGATAGGTCAACAGGCCCAAAACTCAACAGAGACATACTGGAACTAAATCAAACCCTTACTGAAATGGACCTAACAGATCCTTCCATCCAAGCACTGAGGAATTCACACTCTTCTTAGCAGCCCACAGAACTTTCTCCAAAATAGACCAAATATTGAGCCACAAAATGATTCTCCATATATACAAGAAACTTGAAATTATAGCCTGTATGCTATCAGACCACAATGATCTAAAGTTTGACATCCACAGCACAACAAATAGCAGAAAATACACTAATTCTTAGAAATTAAACACCATGATTCAGAATGAGAAATGGGTTCAGAAAGAAATAAAAAAGGAAATTTGAGACTTCCTAGAAGTGAATGATAATGAAAATACAACACATCAAAAATCTCTGGGACACAATGAAAGCTGTTCTAAGAGGTTTCTAGCTCTCAATATCTATATCAAAAATATGGAAATGTCACAAGTAAATAGCAATGCAACTTAAAGCTTTAGAGACACAAGAGCAATCCAATCCCAAAAGCAGTAGAAGAGAGATTACCAAATCAGTAGAGAAATAGCCAAAATTGAGATAAGAAAACAATACCAACCAGATGAAAAGATGGTTCTTTTTTAAAAAAATAAGATTGATACACCCTAGTTAAATTAACCAAAATCAAGAGAGAGAAAACCCAAATTAACAAAATTAGAGATGAAAATGGAGTAATCACAACTGATACCCAAGAAATCAGAGAATTATAAGGTCATATTTCAAAAACCTATAGTACGTGAAGTTTGACAACACAAAAAAAATGGATGAATTCCTGAGTAAGCTCAACTTACCTAAGTTGAATCAAGAAATTCTGAATTATTTAAATAGTCCTATAACAAATGAGGAAACTAATGAAGTGATCTCAAATCTTCACATCAAAAAAATGTCCTGGACCAGATGGATTCAGCACAGAAATCTATCAGACATTTAAAGAACAATTAACACCACTACTCCTTAAACTGTTCCATAAAATAGTGAAGGAAGGAACACGTCCAAATTCTTTCTATGAAGCTAATATCATACTAATCCCAAAACCTAATAAAGATACACTTAAAAAAGAAAAAACTATAAGCTAATCTCTTTGATGAATACAGATGTAAAGATTCTCAACAAAATCTTTTTTAACATTTTTTATTATTATTTCCACTCATACAAACTTAATAGGTACACCAGTTCCCTCCCTCCCTCCCCCCCAAACCCCCTGTTCTCCCTCCCCTCATCCCTCCCTCCTCATCCCCCAGTGCCTCCCCCCCCAATTCCCAGAGAGTCCTTTAATGTGCATGCCAGACTCTCCTCTGGGCCCTCCTCTCCAATGACATACAAGGACCCAGTGGCATTTCCCTGAACGCTTTCCTGTGTTCCCCTTAAGCATAGAAACACTACTGTGGTTGTCAATCCCTTGCCTCCAAGGATCTTGGTGGCTTTAGCAGATGCTAGACTTTGTGAGGTCAATAGTTTGTTGAACATTGCGCAGGGCATGCAAAATCCAATTATGATTGCTTCGGCCCTAATTTGTGTAGAGTATCTTGCAAATCATTGCTCCTCCCATCCTTGTGCTCTTACAATCTCACCGCCCCCTCTTCCGCAAATTTCCCTGAGCTTCAGGATGGGGAGAGATTAGTCTGGCCTACTTCCAGGTGGTTAATATAGAGTCTCTGAAGTTCTGGATTATGGTTTGTTGATTTTCTTTTGCAGTTTTGCTGTTCTTGCAATGCCCTTCACTCCATCCTGATGGGCATTGTATGTTACCCCCTGGCCAGAGACAAAAAGCTGTTGAGCTGCAGTCTTGTTATAAGAACACATTCAAGGGTAGATGTAATAAAAGTAGGAAACCTCAGTGAGGGAGGGGTCAATCACCCATTTGAAAAATGGTTAATTTTTTTCTGCCAGACTATATGCCCTCCCCTTCTGGTGAGATCATACCTCCTCAGTTGTAAATGATCAGGAACGAACGTCTGTGAACTTAACCAGGTGTCTCATTACTTACTTGCAGTCCTTGATGGAGGCCTATTTTCTCTGCTGTAACATGGTCCCCTCTCTCCTTGTTTCTGGTGTGGCCCTCCAGCCCCATCCCTCCTGTTCATAATCCTTGCAATTACTATAGGTATTACATAGATTTGTCTTTGAGTGTCTCAAGGTGGGCTGGGTGGGTTTGGTTCTAGGAGCCACCTATTAGGGAGTACATATGGCGCTTAATTTTCTGAGTCTGGGATATTTCACTTAATATAATTGTTTCTAATGACATCCATTTCCCAGCAAATTCCAGTAATTCATCATTTTTGATGGCTGAGTAGTACTCCATTGTATAGATGCACCACAGTTTCCTTATCCACTCGTCAACTGTTGGACATTTGGGTTGATTCCATGACTTTGCTATTGTAAACAGTGCTGTTATGAACATGGTCGTGCTTGTGCTATCGAGGTGAACCTCTGCTGCATGCGGGGTTATTCCCAAAAGTGGAATAGCAGGGTCATATGGCATTGCAATCTTTAATTTCTTTAAGAATCTCCAGACGGCTCGCCAGAGTGGCTGTATGAGCCTGCATTCCCACCAGCAATGTAGGAGAGTTCCCCTCTCTCCACATCCTCTCCAGCATTTGTTGTTGTTTGTATTGTGGATTTTTGTCATCCTGACTGGGGTGAGATGATATCTCAGGGAAGTTTTGATTTGCATTTCCCTGATGGCTAAAGAAGTGGAGCATTTTTTCAGATATTTGTTAGACATTTTAATTTCATCCCTGGTAAAGTTTCTTTTAAGTTCCAGGGCCCATTTTTTAATTGGGCCATTGGTTTCCTTGGTGTTTAGTTTTCTAAGTTCTTTGTGCACTCTGGACAGTAGAGCTCTATCAGATATGTGGTTAGTGAAGATTTTCTCCCATTCTGTGGGTTGCCTTTGAGCTCGTGTTACAATCTCTTTATCTGAACAGAAGCTCTTTAATTTCACAAGATCCCAACTGTTCTCAACAAAATCTTAGCAAATTGGATTCAAAAATATATCAAAAAATCATTCACTGTGATCAAGTAGGATTTATCCCAGACACACAAGGTTGATTCAACATATGCAAATCAATAAATGTAATCCATCAATAAACAATCCGAAGTCTAAGACTACATGATACTCTCGAGAGATGCAGAAAAAACTTTTGACAAGATTCAATACTCTTTTGTGATCAAAACCCTAGAGACAGTTGGAATGGAAGGAACTTATATCAACATAACAAAATCTGTACACAACAACCAACAGCAAGGATTATACTGAATGGGGATAAACATGAAGCATTCCTGCTTCGATCAGGAACTAGACAAGGCTGTCCACACTCACCACTTCTATTCAATACTGTATTTGAAGTCTTTTGTAGAGCCATAAGAGAAGGAGTTAAAAGGGATTCAAATTGAAAAAGAAGCCAGGATATCTCTATTTGCAGATCACATGATCATATACCTGAAAGATCCTAAAAACTTTACCAGGAAACTCCTGGAACTAATACATAAGTTCAGCAGAGTGGCAGGCTATAAAATAAAAATACAAAAATCAGTGGCCTTCCTATTCACCAAGGATGAAAAAAGTAAAAGAGTCCTAAGAGAAATAATCCCACTTACTATAGCCCCTGAAAAAATGAAATACCTTGGTATAAATCTAACCAAAGAAGTGAGAAACCTTTATAATAAAAACTTGAAAACCCTAAAGAAAGAAATTACAGAAAACACCAGAAGGTGGAAAGACTTTCCATGCTCCTGGATCGGCAGACTTGACATAAAAATGACCATCCTACCAAAAGACATATACAGATTCAATGTTATACCAATCAAAATCCCAAAGCAATTCTTTAAACAAATTTACCAAACAATCTCAAAACTCATATGGAAGCACAAAAAGCCCAGGGTAGCAAAAACAATCCTGAGTAACAAAACACTGCTGGAGGTATCACCATACCAAACCTTAATCTATACTACAGATCCATAGTAATAAAAACAGCCTGTTACAAGCTCTAAAACAGACACATAGATCAATGGATAAGAGTTGAAGACCCACATATAAGCCCACAGCCATTTGATCTTTGACAAAGGAGCCCAAAAAACTCAATGGAAAAAGAACAGCATCTTCAAGTGGTGCGGGCAAAACTGGATATCCACATACAGAAGATTAAAACTGGACCCTCACTTGTCACCATGCACAAAAATAAAGTTCTAATGGATCAAGGACCTCATTATTAAGTGAGAGACTATAAACAATACCCCAGTTGAAAGAGTAGGGAACTCCCTCAAGTGAATTGGGCGGGCCAGCATTTACTAAACAGAAACCAAATAGCTCAGGCACTAGAAACAACACTCAACATATGGGATCTTATAATATTAAAGAGCTTCTGTTCAGCTAAAGAGATTATAGACCAAGCAAAACAGCACCCCAGAGAATGGGAGAAAATCTTCACTAACTACACATCTGATAGAGCTCTATTATCCAGAATGCACAAAAAATCTTTTAAAAATTAGAAAATGGTCCTCAGATCTCAAAAGAAACTTTTCCAGGGATGAAATTGAAAACTCCTAACAAATATCTTTTAAAGTGCTCCACATCCTTAGCCATCAGAGAAATGCAAATCAAAACTACCCTGAGATACCATCTCACCCCAGTCAGGTTGGCGAAAATCCACAATACAAACAATACCAAATGCTGGGGAGGATGTGGAGAGAAGGGAACTCTCATACATTGCTGGTGGAAATGCAGGCTTATACAATTACTCTGGCGATCAGTATGTTGATTTCTTTTTATTATTATTATTATTTCTGCTCATACAAACTTAACAGGTACACCGGTCCCCTCCTTCCCTACACCTCCCCCTGAGCCCCCTGCTCCCCCCTCCCCTCTCCCGTCCCTCCCCATCTCCCAGTGCCTCCCCCCCCCCAATCCCCAGAGCATCCTTTACTATGCATGCCAAACTCTCCTCTGGGTCCTCCTCTCCGATGAGATGCAAGGACCCAGGGGCATATCCCAGAACCCTTAAGGGGAACACAGGAAACAGTATGTTGATTTCTAAAAAAGTTAAAGATTGAAATGCCATATGACCCTGCTATACCACTACTAGGAATAATCCCCCAAAACGCAGCAATTTACTACCACGACAGGAATACAACCATGTTCATTGCAGCACTGTTTACAATAGCAAAATCATGGAATCAACCGAGATGCCCAACAGTTGACAAAAGGATAATGAAAATGTGTTACATTTATACAATGGAAAATTATTCTGCCATCAAAAAATGAAGTAATGAAATTTGCCAGGAAATGAGAAGAAATTATAGTGAATGAAAGTTAGAGGCATATGTACCTTCTAATAAGTGGATCCTAGTTCCAAACCCTCTTAATGACATATTCAAAGGAGATGACCTTCTATACCAATTGGGATGTAGCCAAGGGCAGTTCAGGAACAGCAAAACTGAAAACAACAAACACCAAAGACTCTACATTATTCACCTGGAATCAGACCAGCCAAATCTCTTCCCATCCTAAAGCTCAGGGAACCTTGCAGAAGAGGGGGCAGCGAGAATGTAAGAGCCTAAAAAAGGGGAGAACCAATGATATACAAGGTCCTCCACACAAATCAAGGCTGCAGCAGCCATTATAGCCACAATGTGATTGGACTTTACCTGACCTGCACAATGGCTGACATATAAATGATCCCCCAAAGTCTAGCATGAATCACAGGAGAGAAGTCTTCAGGCAGTAGAATCCCTAGAGGCAAGGGGTTAAACAGTCATAATAAAATTCTCATATTAGTGAGCTGACCAAGAAGGGGGCCCTAAGCTATGCCACTGAGTCCCCAATCTTCACTAGTGTAGAGGATTCAGAGGGAAATTCAGCAGATGCTCTGGAGGATGGGAGGGAGAAAGCAGGAAGCACCAAGAGAGGAGGAGGGAAGGAAAAGGGGTGAGAGGGGGAGAGTGGGAAGAGGGGAGAATGCAGTAGGGGACAACAGGCGGAAAGAGAGGGAAAGGGAGAAGTGGGGTACCTATTGAGCTTGTATAACTAGGAAAAAATGTAATAAAAAAGTTAAAATAAAAAATTAAAGATAGGACACTTAAAAAATGCTAAACCAAAGGAATAAATAATCCAATCAAATGTGTTTCAGAGATCAGAATAGATTCTTCTCAACAGGAGTACAAATTCCAGTAATTGCATGAAATGTGCTCAATATATTTAACCAACAGATAAGTACAAATCAAATCTGCATTTATATTCAAGATGTCATCAAATTAACTATAAAATACATATATAAAACACAAATGTTAGTGAGGATATGTTACAAATGGAACTCATATAGTGATCAGTGAAACTTAATTTTTCCAGCCATTGTTGAAATTATTATGGAAGTTCCTTTAAAAAAACCAGGATTGCCACACGGCTTAGATACACCACTGCTAATTTCATACCCAAAAGATCACACTCAGTACACCATGTGTCAACTGGCAAACCGTGTTCACTGCACCTCTAGTCCCCATAGACAAGTGATAGATCACCTTAGGTTCTCCACAACAATCGTGGAGATATCGTGTGGGATATTATTTAGATATAAAGGATCACAAATTCTTTTTTAAAGAGACTACCGAACACATTATTCCAGTTTGTATCACACACCAGAACTTTCCCCCCTTACAAAGGACATTATTAAAACAATTAGTGCAACATGGAAAAGATTAGATAACAATATAATGTTCATCTTCTGGTTTTGAATGACCACAAATTTTTATCATTTACAAGAAAACAATTGATGTTGGAGATAATCATAAGAAGCAAAGTAGTCAAAAGCAGAATTATCAAGATTTCTCTAATAAAATCTAAGGCATAAAATAAATTTTAGGGATTGCAAGATTGATCAGTGAATGAAAGTTCTTGCACACACAAAATGATAGCTTAAGTTTCATTCTTGGAACCTACGCAAAGGTGGAATGAGAGAATCAACTCCTCAAAATGGCCTCTAGTATCCATATGCACATTGTAGAATGTTCATCCTCACCCCCACACATACATAATGACAGTAATTAATTGAAAATTAATTTTAAAAGTTATGAAATAAGAATACAACTATTAGTAAAGAAGAAAAGGATATGGAAGAGGATGACATTTAAGGAATGGTAATACAGGAATAATTATGATATAATCAAATGTATAAATGAAAATGCTAGAATGAAACATTATTTATACAATTAGTGCATTCTAAAAATGTTTAAAATTTTGTTAGTACTTTTCAGATTGAATGCAAGTATTGCAATATTAAAGAAACCTAAATAAGCCTTGGTCTCCCCGGGTTTCTGTCACAGGGCCCATTTCCACTCTTTCCTAGTAATCTTCTACTATCCTTGGTGTCTATGCAAAAAAAACACACGCAGCAAACAGGTTATTAACACTACAACTACCACCAATCTTATGGCTTTCTTGCAATTCTATTACTTTCTCTAGTGGGAGGCAGAAGATACAGACTAAGTCCTTGAAGAAGATGAAAATTCAAAACTCATCACAGGGTATGAGGATGTATCTCTGTTGCAAAGGAAGCACTTTGTATGTTCACTGCATTCTAATCCCAGAACGGCAAATATATCAAACAAAATTCAGAAACCTACCAATCATAGTCATCAATGACAGTAACTACTGTGGGTAATCATCGTGAAGGCTAGTTAAAACCTCTGAGTAAGCATTTGTTGAAACAGAGATGTTCACCCAATCTAAATGTATCTATCTCTCTGATATTGTCCTTTAATAGGTGATAAAATGGAAAGCCGCCAGATTTAGTGATACTTTTGGAATAGTGTCTTTGACCTATTTGAGTTGATCTTTGTACAAAGGTAAATAGTAGGGTCTAATTTTAGACTTCCACATCTGGACATCTAATTTCTATCAGGACCACTTGTTATAAAACCTGCCTCTTTTACAGTGCTCATTTTTGGTGCCTTTGCCAAGGTCAGATGGTTTTAACTGCTTGAGCTTATTACTAATTTTCATTCTTTTTTCCATTGCTCTGTAGTATAATTTAAACTCATACATTACGATACTTTAAAATCAGGGGTAAAGAATCAGAAAGGAGGTGTCATAGTTAGGTACAGATGTCAACTTGATGGTTGAGAGTTTGAGCTTTGGGCACATTAGTTGAGTTAAACCCAGAACAAACCTGCAGAAGATTTTCTAGCTGATGGGAAAGGCCCAGCTCATAGTGGGTGGGACTCAGCCCTGGACAGGTGAATAAATTGCAGAGAACTGGTTGAGGAAGTAGGCATCCTTGTGTATACTTGGCCAGACATGCTGGTCTGGCAAGTAAGGGTCATCCCTCTCTCAGCCATTATGTGGATATTATGTGGCCAGTTCCATCAGCTCTGGTATTGATGTGAGCTGTCCTGCTAAAATGGACAAACACTGTAACCAGGAATCATATGAGAGAATAAACCCCTCGTTCGTCTAAGCAGTTTTGTCATGATTTTATCAGCAACCACGTAGGGTAAGTGCAACAGAATGGACAAAACTTTTGGAAATATTTACTCAGCAGGGAACAATTCACCAGAATATGTAAAGGCAGATAATCAATAAATAGGGAATAAGAATGAACCTATTCTCTTCAAATGATAAAAAAGTCAATAAATATATGAAAACATGTTGCCACCATCTTTAGTAATCAGAGGAATGTCAGTCAATGCTACATTGAGATCCCACATCATCCTATGCATAAAGCCTGGCATTAAAAGCAATAAAATCAAAACAAATAACTCAAAACTAAAAAAAACCCCACATTTAGTCAAAGACATATGAAAAAGGCATCCTTTGATATGCCGTGTTAATTCATGCTAATTACCACGAAAACCATCATAGAGATCTCTCAAAAAGATGAAAATATCCATATGTGATCCAATTAAATGTCATGAGTAAATTACCCCAAAGATCCAGCCATCTTATTGTATGGATCTGCACAACCTTATTTATGCTAACCGAATTATTAGCCTAAGTGCTCATTAACAGATTAATGGAGAAAGAGAGTGAAATTTGTACATACTCACCGTTTTACTCTGAAGTGTTATTTGCAAGAAAAATGGTATTCTTGATAATTATGTTAAAATTTCTAGCCCCACGAAGACAAATATTAGTTATTTTCCCTAATCTATAGATACAAGGAGAAAAAAGATGAATAATTTGAAATGAAAAGAAATAGGAACACAAGCTGTGAAAGGGAATAGAAGAATAGGAGCAGGAAAGCACAATAAAGGGTGGATATATGATCAAAAACATCATAAACATCTAGGAAATGCCATGATTAAACTTTGCACAATTAGCAAGGAGCCTGTGGTCCATGCTTGCACAGGGATATGAGAGCATGAGGGACATGACTAGATTAGTGAATGGAAAAAGGGGAGGGAGAGGAGTGGAGTGGTACAGATGGATTTAAGGAAAGGACATAACTTCACTCTGCTTGCATATGAAAAACTCAAAAAATAAAGATTTCAAAAGAAAAAATCACATTATTCAGGTACATTTGTTCTGTGAACACCTTTCCTGGGGAGATGTCACATAACTTTCTATTCACCCCAGATAGGAGTTCAAGAGTGGACCAAAGAAATGAATATGCCAAGGTCCAACTTGGCAAACCAGTGACTTTATTGAGGCTATTTAACAGGAATAGGTGTGAGAGTTATGGAAGAAGTAGGAACAATTAAAAGGCAGCTAGCTACACAACCAGAAATCTTTCCATCCACCCCCAACATGGGTGAAACCCACCAGAGCTGCACCCTGGAGCTCTCTGATGTAAGGCTTGCTGGGAGACTCATCTCTAAGCTTCCAGATTGCTCCAGGAATTCTCTCCAACTGCTGGGCTGCTTGCTGACCTCTTTCTTCCTGACCTGTGGGTATTCTCATCAGTCTCTTCCAGACTGCTGCTCCAGGGGCTTCTTCAGACTGCTCCATAGCCTCCTCATAAACTGTGTGATTTGCCTCTTCTAGACTTGCCTGGCTCCTTGGCGGTTTCTTCTGGGCTTCTTCATTGCTCTGGAGCTTCCTTCAGACTACTGCCTAATGTCTTGCAGTCCTGTCTCTCACTTAGCTGTTGGTCATATCTTTCCACATCATGGAGAGATCCCCCTTCCCAAAGCTTGATAGTTTCAGTAATTTCCTGACCCCTGGGATAGGATGTTTTCAATTTATTGCATAGTATTGTTCTTAGTTTAGACTGGGGGAAAAACCAAAGATGGCTGCCCAGAGGAAAAATGCCATATAACAAAATTGAAAACTATTTGGTTTTCTCCCTCCCAAAATTTCATCACTCTTATTTACTCAAAGAAATGCACAAATATATAAATGTTGTCTATCTGTATCCACATGGTGAAAGATTCATGGATTTAGCTAAAAGGCAGATGTCCATTTCCAGTAGAAATGGTGCAGAATTTGTAGACAACATACAAGTATCATTTCGTATAGTTTCTAATACCTCTACATGATATGCTGTGTCTTAAATAGTCTGCTGTATTGAACATGGGTTCATTTATACAGAACATTCAGACATTGTGGGCCAACTACATATTTCTATACAAAGAATACATAAAAAAGTAAAGATATTAATAACAATTTGCTTCAATAGCCAACCAAATAACTACCAAAATCATGAACACTATAAATTGCAGCATAGTCCCTTTACCCCACCCCGCTCCGCGGGTCGGGCCGCCCGCGGTCCAGCGGGGCCTCACCCCGCGACCTAGGTAAGCTCCGCCCGCGACCGCCCACCAGAACCCCAGGTCAGCCCAAGGGACCCGGCTCCAACCCCACCATCCTGCCAGAGCCGCGCACAGGGCCAAGGAACGAGGAGGATCTCCCCTGCACCCGGGCCCCGCCCCAGCTGCCCTCAGGTTAAATAGCTCCACGCCGACACCCCCATCCTCCTAGTCCCCACCCCACTCCACTGGTCGGGACCCGCGCACGGTCCAGCCGGGCCTCACCCGCGACCTAGGTAAACACTGTCCCTGCCCACCCCCAAGAACCCCAGGCCAAATAATTCAGTTTAGTGAAATTGAAAGATCTTAAGAGTTAAAACGACAATGCCAAAGTCAAAGTGCAAATCCATGAGAAGCAACACTCAAGTAAACAAATTTCCCACTGAAGAAATTAATCCAATAATGTTAGACTCCAACCAGAAAAAACCTGCGGAAAAAGGCCAAGAAAGCCTCACCCAGGATAAAGACTTTCAAAATATGATCATTACCATGTTCAATACTATGAAAGAGGAAATCCGGGAGGAATTACATAATCGAATCAATCGCTTTGAAGAGGAACACAAAAGACATCTGGAGGAGTTGAGAAAAACAGTGCAAGAAACAAAAAGTGGCATAGAGCAGTTAAAACAAACTCAAGCAGAGTTTAAAACTGAGCTAAAAGACAAGTTATCTTCAACCCAGAACGCCACAGAGAGTCTTATCAACAGAACTAACGAAGCAGAAAACAGAATTTCAGACCTTGAAGATAAAGTGGGAGTACTAACCAGCTCAATGGAAGAGGTTGTTAAAGCCAAAAAGATACTTGAGAGAAATATCCAAGAGATATGGGACACCCTGAAAAAGCCTAACATGCGTATTCATGGAATACCAGAGCAAGAATCTCAAAATACCACCCCTGAGGAAATTTTTCAAACAATCATCAAGGAAAACTTTCCTCATCTAAAAAAAGAGAGGCCCATCCATATACAAGAGGCATTCCGCACCCCAAACAGATATGACCAAAATAGAAGCACGCCATGGCAAATAATAGTTAAAACACTAGACATTCAAGATAAAGAACTGGTGCTGAGAGCTTCAAGGGAGAAAAAACAAGTCACTTTTAAAGGTAAACCTATTAAAATAACAAATGACTTCTCAGTCGAAACAGTAAAAGCAAGAAGAGCTTGGAGAGACATACTTCAAGTATTAAATGAGCAAAAATGTCAACCCAGGCTGATTTACCCTGCAAAACTATCAGTCATGATCGAGGGAGAAAGAAAAATCTTCCAGCACAAAGACAACTTGAAGGGATACATGTCCACCAAACCAGGCCTTCAAAAATGCTAGAAATGATACTCAAGCGTGAAGAAAAAAACAGGCATATCCAGGAGAACAGAAGGCAAATATAACACCATTAAAAGCGAAGCAATATACTTATAAAAACTACTAAACATAATAAATGTCTGGAATTAAAAATAGTTTCTACATTATAACACTAAATGTTAATGAAATTAATTCACCGATCAAGAGACACAGATTACAAACTTGGATTAAAAATCACAATCCATCAATCTGCTGCCTGCAGGAAACCCATCTCACCACAAAAAATAGGCACGCTCTAAAAATAAAAGGCTGGTCAACAATTCTACAAGCAAATGGAAGCCGAAAACAGGCAGGGGTAGCCATTATGCTATCAGACAAAGTGGACTTCAAAGAAAATTATAAGAGACACGGATGGATACTACATTTTAGTCACAGGTACAATTCACCAGGAAGACTTCACAATACTGAACATATATGCGCCCAATACGGGCCCCTCCACATTCATTAAGAAAACCCTACAGCGTCTAAAGCAAGAAATCAACCCCCAAATGATAATTCTTGGGGACTTCAACACCGCCCTCTCAACATGGGATAGATCAACAGGTCAAAAGCTTAACAGAGACACTTTGGAACTTAATCAAACCCTGAAAGAAATGGACCTTACAGATCTCTATCGAACTTTTCACCCACGCACCAAAGAATACACATTTTTCTCAGCAGCACATGGAACTTTCTCCAAAATAGAGCACATATTGGGCCACAAAACGAATCTACACATATACAAGAAAGTTGAAATTCTAACCTGTGCCCTATCAGACCACCACGGCCTAAAGCTGGACATCCACAACACATCAAACAAGAGAAAATACACTAACTCCTGGAAACTTAACAATACGATGCTGAATGAGAACTGGATTCAGGAAGAAATTAAAAAGGAAATTCAAGATTTTCTGAAAGTGAATGATAACGAAAATACAACTTACCAAAATCTCTGAGACACAATGAAAGCTGTTCTAAGAGGTAAGTTCATAGCTCTTAATGCCTACATCAAAAAAAAAGGAAACATCAGAAATAAACAACTTAGCAATGCAGCTTAAAGCTTTAGAGAAACTAGAGCAATCTGATCCCAAAAGTAGTAGAAGAGAGGAGATTAGCAAAATAAGGGGAGAAATATCTGAAATCGAGACTACGAAAATGATAGAAAAAATCAACCAGTCAAAAAGCTGGTTCTTTGAAAAAATCAATAAGATTGATACACCCCTAGCTAAATTAACCAAAAGCAGGCGAGGCGAGAGAAAACCCAAATTAACAAAATCAGAAATGAACATGGAGTTATCACTACTGATACCCAAGAAATCCAGAGAGTTATAACATCATATTTCAAAAACTTATACTCTGTGAAATTTGACAACACAAAAGAGATGGATGAATTTCTAAGTAAACACAACTTACCTAAATTGAATCAGGAAGTTGTGAATTATTTAAGTAGTCCTATAACATATAAGGAAATTGAGGAAGTAATCTTGAATCTTCCCACCAAAAAATGTCCTGGACCAGATGGATTCAGCACAGAGTTCTACCAGACATTTAAGGAGTTAATAACACCAATACTCCTTAAACTGTTCCATCAAATAGCAAAGGAAGGAACACTACCAAATTCCTTCTATGAAGCTAATATCGTTTTAATCCCAAAACCTAATAAAGACTCAATTAAAAAAGAAAACTATAGGTCAATCTCTCTGATGAACACAGATGCAAAGATTCTCAACAAAGTCTTAGCAAATCGGATTCAAAAACATATTAAAAAGATCATTCATGGGGACCAAGTAGGCTTCATCCCTGGCACACAAGGTTGGTTCAACATATGCAAATCAATAAATGTAATTCATCATGTAAACCAGTCCAAAGTCCAAGACCACATGATACTCTCGATAGATGCAGAAAAAGCTTTTGACAAGATCCAACAGCCTTTTATGATCAAAACGCTAGAGACAGTAGGAATGGAAGGAACCTTTATCAATATAATAAAAGCTATATACAACAAGCCCACAGCAAGGATTATGCTCCATGGGGAACAATTGGAAGCATTCCCACTTCGATCAGGAACTAGACAAGGCTGTCCACTCTCACCACTTCTATTCAATATTGTACTTGACATCTTAGCTGAAGCCATAAGACAAGAAAGGGACATAAAAGGGATTCAAATCGGCAAGGAAGAAGTCAGGCTATCCCTATTTGCAGATGACATGATCTTATACCTGAGTGATCCCACCAGGAAGCTCCTGGAACTAATTGAGAAGTTCAGCAGGGTGGCAGGATACAAAATAAATGTGCAAAAATCAGAGGCCTTCCTATATGCCCAGAATGAAAGAAGTGAAAAAGCCTTGAGAGAAACAATCCCATTTACTGTAGCCCCTAAGAAAATGAAATACCTTGGAATAAACCTAACCAAGGAGGTAAAAGACCTTTACAATGAAAACTTTAAAACCCTAAAGAAAGAAATTGCAGAAGACACCAGAAGGTGGAAAGACCTCCCATGTTCCTGGATTGGCAGGATCAACATCGTAAAAATGACCATCCTACCAAAGGCAATATACAGATTCAATGCTATACCAATCAAAATCCCAAAGCAATTCTTCAAAGAAGTTGACCAAACAATCTCAAAGTTCATATGGAGGCACAAAAGACCCAGGATAGCAAAGACACTCCTGAGTAACAAAAACACTGCTGGAGGTATTACCATACCAAACCTAAGTCTATACTACAAATCCATAGTTATAAAGACAGCCTGGTACTGGCTCCAAAATAGACACACAGATCAATGAATAAGGATTGAAGACCCAGATATAAGCCCACAAAGTTACAGCCATTTGGTCTTTGACAAAGGGGCCCAAAGAATCCAATGGAAAAAGAACAGCATCTTCAACAAATGGTGCTGGCAAATCTGGATCTCCACATGCAGAAGATTAAAGCTGGACCCGTACTTGTCACCATGTACAAGACTTAATTCCAAATGGATCAAGGACCTTGATATCAGGCCAGAGACTACAAAAACCATAGTTGAAAGGATAGGGAACTCCCTTGAGCTGATTGGGCTAGGCCAACATTTCCTAAACAGACATCCAATGGCACAGTCACTGCTACCAACTCTCAACAGTTGGGATCTTGTGAAATTAAAGAGCTTCTGTTCAGATAAAGAGATTATAACACGAGCTCAAAGGCAACCCACAGAATGGGAGAAAATCTTCACTAACCACACATCTGATAGAGCTCTACTGTCCAGAGTGCACAAAGAACTTAGAAAACTAAACACCAAGGAAACCAATGGCCCAATTAAAAAATGGGCCCTGGAACTTAAAAGAAATTTTACCAGGGATGAAATTAAAATGTCTAACAAATATCTGAAAAAATGCTCCACTTCCTTAGCCATCAGGGAAATGCAAATCAAAACTTCCCTGAGATATCATCTCACCCCGGTCAGGATGGCAAAAATCCACAATACAAACAACATCAAATGTTGGAGAGGATGTGGAGAGAGGGGAACTCTCCTACATTGCTGGTGGGAATGCAGGCTCATACAGCCACTCTGGCGAGCCATCTGGAGATTCTTAAAGAAATTAAAGATTGAAATGCCATATGACCCTGCTATTCCACTTTTGGGAATAACCCCCCATACAGCAGAGGTTCACCTCGATAGCACAAGCACGACCATGTTCATAACAGCACTGTTTACAATAGCAAAGTCATGGAATCAGCCCAAATGTCCAACAGTTGACGAGTGGATAAGGAAACTGTGGTACATCCATACAATGGAGTAGTACTCAGCCATCAAAAATGATGAATTACTGGAATTTGCCGGGAAATGGATGTCATTAGAAACAATTATATTAAGTGAAGTATTCCAGACCCAGAAAATTAAGTGCCATATGTACTCCCTAATAGGTGGCTCCTAGTACCAAACCCACCCAGCCCACCTAGAGACAGTAATTCCAAGGATTATGAACAGGAGGGATGGGGTTGGAGGGCCACACCAGAAACAAGGAGAGAAGGGACCATGTTACAGCAGGGAAAATAGGCCTCCACCAAGGACCCAAATAAGTAATGAGACATCTGATTAAGTTCACAGACTTTTGTTCCTGATCATTTACTACTGAGGGGGTGTGATCTCACCAGAAGCGGAGGGCATATAGTCTGGCAGATAAAAAGTAACCATTTTGCAAATGGGTGATACACCCCTCCCTTACTATGGTTTCCCACTTTTATTACATCTACCTTTGAATGTGCTTTTATCACAAGACTCTAACAGCTTTTTGTCTCTGGCCAGGGGGTAACATACAATGCCCACCAGGATGGAGTGAAGGGCATTGCAGGAGCAGCAAAACTGCAAAAGAAAATCAACAAACCACAATCCAGAACTTCAGAGACTCTATATCAACCACCTAGAACTAGGCCAGCTTAGTCTCTCCCCATCTTGAAGCTCAGGGAAATTTGCGGAAGAGGGGGCGGTAAGAGTGTAAGAGCAAAAGGATGGGAAGAGCAATGATATGTAAGATACTCCATACTAGTTAGGGCTGAAGCAATCATAATTGGACTTTGCATGCCCTGCACATTGTCCAACACATTGTTGACCTCACAAAGTCTAGCATCTGCTAAAGGCACCAAGATCCTTGGAGGCAAAGGATTGGCAGCCACAGCAGTGTTCCTATACCTAAGGGGAACACGGGAAAGGGTTCAGGGAAAGGCCACTGGGTCCTTGTACGTCATCGGAGAGGAGGGCCCAGAGGAAAATCAGACATGCACAAGAAAGGACTCTCTGGGAATTGGGGCGGGAGGCACTGGGGGATGGGGAAGGAGAGGGATGGGGAGGAGGAGTAGGGGGTACGGGGGGAGGAGGAGGGAGGGAGGGAACTGGTGTACCTAATAAGTTTGTATGAGCTGAAATAAAAAAAAATTTAATCTCATGCTCACAGGTACTCCCTTCAGAATGATTTTCCTCATTTGTGGTATAAAAGGTGCCTCCCAGGATATGGCTACCATGAGCCCATGTTGGTTTGTATCCATGCTATATACCATGTACATGAGGCCTAGTGTTCCAGCTATTTCTATGTATTGATCAAATGTATGCTATTTGGCACCTGCCTCTAACTGCATCAAATCTAGAGTAGGGGAAAGCCCGTTGCCATGTCTGAGCTACCCATCTGAGAAATGATCTCATTCAGTTGTATAGTCCTCTATTTCTTCTTGTAAAGCCTGATGCACATGTGCGTTTTCTATAATCCCAGTCAAGCTTCTCATTTCTGCTTCAAAGGCCTCAATTGCCACCTGCTCCTTTCTTCCAGAGCCTTGATAAAAATGACACACCTGACATGCCTTTTTGAGCAAAATCTTGTCTCATCTATCATATTTCTTGTTTATAAAGTCTTTGACTTTCTCCCTAGTCTCAGGTAAACTTAGTCCAGGAAGTATCCTAAAACCTGCTCTTAGACTCCTAGGTCCTAAACACAGAGTTGAAGTCAGTGTGGACTTTACTGGTAGCACTACCTGCTCTTCTTCTGCCTCCTTCTTAAAGGGTTTAGTACTGTCCCATTTGCCGCTATCAATGCATTTTCCCACTAGTCCTTTTCCTTTACATCTATCTAAATCCACATCCTCCAGAGCTTTCACAAGGATAGCCAGCACTTCCCCCTGTGGGGCCCTTTCTAAGATGGTTTCTACTATTTCAGGGTTTGTCAATGGTACTCTGATGTCACTCACATTCCTTATATTTGGCTGGCTTCTTGAAATTTTTCCTTATTGAATCCCAGGGTCCAAGGTGCTCCTTGACATTCTTTTTCCTTTTGATCCACGACATTTTATGGCCCACTTATTTCCTCTTTCCTCAAGACTTATGCCAATACTCACAGTGGAGTTGTTGCTCCTAAAGTATAGCCAGAAATCCCTTTCATCATTATCCATTAGGCGCTTTGCCAAGAAATTTTCCATACAGCGTTTTGGCCAGATGAGGCATGTTTACATGACTTGACTGAATTTATGAGGCCTCTCCTTCACCTCTGAGTCTCAGGCACTTTTCATGTGACTGTGACATTAGGGGCAAGCCTGGTTGAGCTCTCAGGTTCCTCCCACTTGGTTTTAGTCAGAACAGCCTTTCAATGGTTCCTCCCTCGCCTCCTGGGTATTTCATGTGTTACTATGACACTGCCCCCGGAATCAAAACTGGCTGAGTTCACCACTCAGCTTTAGTTGGAATGGCCTTGTGGCGATTCTTCCCTGGCCTTCTGGATGTGTTTCCTGTTTTTCAAGATTCAGTTGCATCTGTACACCTCAAAAAGTTCCAACTAATTTAGGAAATCAAAATCAGCAGCTCATGTACAATTACGCACATGAGAAAGAACATTTCATTACTCTTGCTAGGAAAAGTTCTAACACATCTCACGATTCTTCAGCATTCTATTATCCTACATGCAACAGTTTAAATTGATCCAACAGCTCAAATTTAGCAGTTTAAGAAAGTTATACTGCTCCATTTGGAACCTTGGGGGCGGGGGGGAGACAGCCCCAGGTCACTGTGAGAGCTGAGCACATAGAAGCGGGAGAGTCTCGAGTGGTGGTTACTCTACTCTGGTCCTTGGTTGGTCGACAGTCATGGGGAGTCCAACATCTGTAACACTGGGCACCACACGAATTTGCTCACAGGCCTGATGCACAGCACATACCAGATAGTGGTGGGAAGTCGGATCCCATGAGCTCTCTGAGGTCCCCAGTTTTCATTCCCCTTCGGCCTAGATGTATGCCACTTTATTAACTAATCATATCACTAAGAGAATACATATGTTCACACTGATAAAGGGTCTGGGGTTGCAAGCCCAGGTTGTCATGGTTACAAACAATGCAAAGGTTCCTCACACTAATATGTTTATCATTGCAAGTCTCTCAGCACACATAAAGTTACTTGTTTACTTCAACTTCTCTATCCCTATGCTATGCTTTCCCTGTACTCTCCCCAGTCCAAACATTCCATCCTTGTGTGGTGTCTACTAGTAGATGTCCATGACAACTGTTGTCCCCTGACCTTCCCCCTCCCCTGTCAGAGCAAGCTCTTGCCTCCCTTCACCATCCCCTCTCCTGACCCTGCAGCTTCAACTTGCTGTCCCCAAGTGTCCACTACTATTATTTGGTGACCTGTGACACCTTTGCAGGAATGAAGTTAACTCCAACCAAGCCTCTGTCACAGTGGCGATCCATCCAGGTGTCCCATCTCTCCTGTGATAGTAGCTACATCTCCAATCTCCCATGTCTTAGGTTGTTGTGGGAATCACTGTCCCAGTGTTGTAGCGTTCTTATGTTCAGAGTCAAAGATTGAAGCTAGAACATGTGTAGAGGATTAAGGTAGATTTTATTAGAGAAGAGGAAGAATGGAACTCATAGACTCTAGACGTGGAGTACCATAATCGGCAGGCTTGTTGGAGAACTCATGGACTCTAGGCATGGAATCCATGAAAGGCATGGAGCTGGAAATGAACTTATGGCATTTTGAGGGGCAGGCATCAAGGATGGCTGCCAGGTCAGGTATATTTGTACATTTAGGCAAGCCCAGGAACTGGCTTTTTCTCATTGGTTAGCTCCCATTGGGTCCCACTCCAGTTGATCTTGGGCCCAAGTGGGGCTGGAGATCAAGTTGTTTGTTGGATATGGAGAGCTCATCTTCATGTCCTTTCATAAGGAAGTTGGTCAGCTTTTCTCTGCAGAGGATTAGAGTCAGTTCCTCAGCAGGGGTGTTCTTTCAGAGTGATCTCAGCAGGGGGGGAGGCATGGAGATGGCCTTTGGGAATTTCAAAGACCTTCAAAGACCTTTAAAGACCATACAACATAGCTGCTGTAAACCTCTCTTAATGTGACAGGTCAAGATGCCAGCTAGGTGAACAGCAAAATACCACAATACCATTTTAAATACTCTTCTCAGATGAGGTAATGTCCCGCGCAACCGTCTCGCCAGCAAGAACAACGCGGCACACGCACAGGATCCTTCTGCAGTAAAGCTTTAATGCGTCTTGAGAGGGAGACCATAAGCTTACAGAGTAGAAGCGGAGACCCTGAACAGGAAAAACCCAACCCTTATATAGGTTAACGGTCTTCGCCTAGGACGTGTCGCCTTCTGACTGGCTGTTGCTCGTCAGGCCATATGACGTCATGGGAGAGGCGGGAAACCAAGGATGGTCAGTTACCCGGCGCCTGCGCAGTAGCTTGTTCTGCCGGAGTCGGCGCCATCTTGTAACGGAGGATGCATGTAGGGCGGCGCCCTACATCAGGGCGGTGCCCTACATCTCCCCCTTTTTTTATATATAATGATATAGCCAAGCAACTATAACCAAGCGAGTAGGTCACCCATGTGATGAGGGATAGAGGCAGAGGTTGTGCCTCCTGTTACAAACATTAAGACTGTGTCCAAGCGCTGCTACTAGGTCTTAATATGACCCGGAGCGCTCTCGACCTGTCCTCTGCCATTTTTCCAGAAGAGGGAAACTAGGGCAGGCAACCCTCATGCTGGACAACATGCCTCCCAGAGGAGCATGTAATCCTCTGTGCGATGCTTTGCTCCACATCCCTCATGGGCTGCTCTGGCCAGACATTCTACCTCGTGCAATGGGTCCATGCCCTGGGTGTGCAAGAACTGTCTGACTGGCGGCCTACTGTTTGAGCATAGTTAGCCAAATATCAGTGGAGGTCCCGTGTTCTAGGGCCATAAGCGCTTGGGCAATAATCACCTTGTCTCTCTTTGTTCGTGCCTTGAGCCTACATACCAGCCAAAGAAGTAATACTAGTCCACAACAAAGAGCAGATCCAAACAATCCCACCCCCACCCATTCTTTGAAGTAAGAGAAGGCTGAGGAGATCCATGTAGACAGTCCTTCAGTTAAGGACAGATCAAGGCGTGTGGAATTGACTTGAATGATGGCGACTCTTAGTTCTCGGAGGGTCTGTTCAAAGTTGGCGGTCCAATTCTGTAATATAAACTGAGAGAAGCTTTTTGACAAGTTAGCGACCTGGGTAAAGTTCGTATATTGAACAGATGTAACGCATAGGCCTGGAAGCTTTTGTTCGCATCCTAGCTGGGCCAGCTGCCATAGAATATCTATTTGTTCTTGGGCCAGATCTATGCGCTGATTAACCAGCATAAGCCCTCCCCGTATTTGGGTATTAGCCGAGACTTGTTTGTCCATGGCTGTGGACACCAAGGATGATAGTTCATTAACAACCTTAGCTGTTTGGACCTGGCCGGACAACGCCAAGGCCGAGGCCGTGAGTGAAGCGGTAATGGCCACGGTGGCAACAATGCTGACAATAGCAGCGGTGATCCCAAAATCTCTTTTGTGTCTAAACAGGGTCATGGATCCTGGGGCATCAACAGGTATAGGGACAAAGCAGGGCATGCGGGTTACTAATGTTAGAGGATGTGTGGTGGCATTCCAGCATATGGTATAAAAGCAAGATCCTATTGAGCAATTTAATTCATTTAATTCCCCATTATTAGAAGCGTTGCTAACTATCCATATAAACAGTGGCCAAACACAAACTGGAGCGGGCCTGAATTTCACCCTTGAGCCCTGTTTTGGACTAAAATTGAGAACATCAGAATTACTTTGGTTATAGGACATTTTGCCCTTTTCAGAAGCCCCTCCAAGGAGCATGGCCATGGGTGTAAAATCCGTACAACTACCATTGAGACCACAAAGTAGCCACAAATCAAAGGGATTAATATCATACCTCCATGGGTCCATGGTGGTATGGTTTCCTCCATCGCCCTCAAGTGGAGAGAAGGTGAAGAATCTATTGAGAGGGTTTGCTCTTTGCGCCTGACATCCAGTCCAAGAAAGAGTGGTAGAGGGGGGAAACCAAGGATGGTCAGTTACCCGGCGCCTGTGCAGTAGCTTGTTCTGCCGGAGTCAGCACCATCTTGTAACGGAGGATGCATGTAGGGCGGCGCCCTACATCAGGGCGGCGCCCTACAAGGTAATGACCTTTAATGTATATCAGTTCTCATTAATTAACTCTCAGACTTTAGACTTCACACGTGAATTTCACAGAACATTTCTCTCTTGTGAGAAAATGATGTGTCCCAGAAATGGGACAGGGCATCTTTGATACTGCACTGAAGGTGTCCTCCACAGGCAGTAGACAAGCCACAGGTGGGACAGCAAAGTGTCTAGTTGATATATGGAACTTTCTAAATATTTACTAAGAGCTCATGACTCTAATCAGATGTGATCTCCATCCCACTGTGATGATTTCTGGTAGCATTCAGACACACTGCTAATGATAAACAGCAAAGGCGCATCCAGACTGAGGGGCAAGCTTCCAGAAACAATAGAAACCAGCACTTTCCTCCCATCTCCATCTCCTTCAGAGCAAGTTGGGTGCAGGAGATGAAGGATGGAGACCTTCCAGAAGTCCTGCACAGACAGGCGTAGTGGAGCATTCTGACCTCCACTATGCCTGTTCACCTGAGCTCCTGCCAGAACCCTGAGAACTCGGTCATTTGGGGCAGAGTTGGGGAGCTCCGTGGAGATGGAATCCATTGCCACTCTTCCTCTGCACGGCCAACTGACCCAGGACCACTCTCTGGCTGTGTTGTCACTTTTGTGACACCCCCATCAGCTGCACTTTATGCACTGTTCTGGTACCTCCTCAGTCTTCGTTCTTGGACTTGGTGGACTGGTACCCTGGCTATTATGAACATGATCGAGGATTGGACTACCCATGATTATGGATGGCAGAAAATGAGGTACACAAGTACTTGGAGTGACAGTGTAGTATTCCCACAATTGGTTTTCACCTTTTGGGAGGAAACTGTGCAGAAACAAACTCCTGTTCTCAGTTGAGCAGCTATCAGCCTGGCCAAGAAGCAACTTGGCTGCCTTGCATGCCTCAGGAGGCATTCCGGGGCAAGGAGCCACAGGCCTTTCTTTAGTGGAGCCCTGTGTGACAGTCTTGAGTCACCTCCATGTCAACCTCTAAGGCTCCTGGGCAGAACTGACCCATGTCCTGGGTCATTCATGGGCACATAAACTCATGTGCACACCCAGATACTCTGTGCATACACAGACCTGTCCACACTAAGACACATACTTGTGCATAGGTACATGAGCCACATTCACACCCATGACCCTTATGTGCACACTACACACCATCCAGTCCTATGAGTACAGATGCACAGAAATCCATGCATGCATACACATGTCTGTACATGCACATACCACATGCATGCACCACAAATGCATGTTATATTCAAATGTACATATGACCTGCCACACACGTGAGAGCACACACACACACACATACACACACACACACCGTGAATGTTTATGCAGGCACAGGTACAGAATCAAACATGCATAGTATGGGGTTGACAGGTGTTCCAAGGCTCTAGTTCATGAGAGGGAAATGAGTCCTGCAGGGGAGGCATGTTGCCTCAATGGGGCCAATCCAGCTGCTGGCACATCCACAGGGGGACATATAGGACATGTATAACAATAGAAAGAGGGACACATACGCAGAAGCTCTTTGGGGGCCAATCAGACCACAAGTTTCAACTACCATTCTATGAGGTGATTAAGACACCTAGAGGCAGGGGGTTTGCACAGGTGTGTGGGGCATCTGCCTGAGGTCTGGGCAAGTCACCAGGAAGTGTGCTTCACTGGCTTGTAACAGGGAGGCTGGCTCACACGTGTGTCTCAGCCACTGCTGCGATCCAGGCCTGGGCTTCGTGCTCACCTAAAGAGGCAAGTGACACTCTAGTCTCTGCAACCCCTTGTCTACTGGGTGCCACGTAATAATCTCTCCACTCTGGACACAGCTCTTAACCATCCAAGGCCCATGCAAAATACCTACAGCTGCAGGAGGGGACTAATTCAATCCCAGCATGGACAGATTTCATCAGCCTGTGTTGCTGATGAATAAGATGAAAGGCACTGCATTTTGTCAGTGTTGAGGATAGTGAGGGGCCTTGTATAGGCAGCACCACTGTCAACACCTCATGTCAGTGGATTCAGTGCATTCAGTGGTGGACTTGTGTCAGTGGATTCCATAGACTGTGTCATAGGTTCCATGGAGTCCTGTCAATGGGTTCTGTGTCAGCAGGTTTTGTGAGCTCATGACAGTGGATTTGATGGACTCATGTCATTGGCTTCTATGGACCCATGCCAGCAGATTCTGTGGTCTTATGTCATTGAATTCCAAGGACCGTGTCAGTTGGTCTTGTGTGGACCCATATTAGGGGGTTCTGTGGACTCATGCTAGTAGGTTCTGTGGACTTACATCGGTGGGTAAAGTGGTTTCTGTGGACTCATGCCAGTGGATTTCATGGACTCATTCACTTTCTGAGCCTTCACTGCCCACATAGCCTAGAGAGTGCCCCTAACTATCCCATGGATGCATGTGTTACTATCCCAGTCCTCCTGGCCCACCCACCTTTCTTGGTTCTTGCCTGAGTTGTGCCACAACTCAGCCCTCCTGCCAAGAGTCAGAGGCCTCTGTGTGCCCTATGGCCCAGCACTAGACTCTCTCCCTTCGTTGCAGTCTGCCTGCATGGTTACTGATAAATGACTGTCAAACAGCTTAAGGGAACAAGGGATTTATTTTCTTACTGAGAGTCTGGTTACAGTTCGTAATTCCGTTTGACAAGAGAGTGCCAGACTCCTTGACAAGGGATGCGTGGGGGCTGCACAGACCGAGCTGATGAGTGTCCACGGCCCAGACCCCCCTCACCACCGGGGAGAAACACACCAGGCCAGGAGACTTGTCGAAGCAGGATCTCACTTTATTGTATCAGGCAGGCACTTATATAGAGTTGGGGGAAGGGGTGGGGGTATAGGGATGGGGGTGAGGTGTAAGGGCCAATAAAGGGTCACCACGAAAGCAGCAACTAGGCAGGGGCTACTCCTTATCAGGGAGTTAGAAGCTGAGTCACACAGATGTGGAATTTGCAGGCCAGAGACAGGTCGCCAAACTTTAGTCAGGCTCAGGAGTTTCCACCAGGCCTCAAGTCAGGCTCAGCCTCGATGAGGCCCAACAAGAGAGCATGCACCAACACCTGGACCAAGGGAACTGGCAACACCATCTCTATGTAAGGGCTGAGAGAGGGATGATCTTTACTTGCCAGACCAAGCCAAGTGTGCGCAAGGATGCCAACTATATCAACAACCTCTCTGTGTTTTATTCCAGGGCCTAATCCCACCCACCTAGGCCTTCCCCATCAGCCAGACAATCTGCAGGTTTTGGCTCAACCCAACTATTAATTCTCCACAAATGTACTCAGAGCTCAAAACCCTCAACTTGGCAGTTGTGCCTAACTATGACACTCTACCCCTTGTCAACTTGACACAAAAACAGCACTTTTAAACTGTAGCCTTCAATCCTTGCCCCCATAGATGTTAAAAGTTATTTTTAAAACATACATTTCATAGACAAATTTAAAATGTTCTCTCATTAAAACTTCAGTTCCAACGTTTTACAAGTACAAAGTTCTTAACCTTAAAGGTGTACTGAATCAGAATAAGTTAAATACTTTAAAACAAAACATTAAGACAGAAGGATCTTGAACAATAAGAAAACATTAAAAAGATCAAAGTCCAGCAAATCAAATACAGCATCCTTTACTTCAGTGTCCATCTTCTGTTGCTCATCACGTACTCAAAATGGCTCAAAGATTCTAGGCATTCCAGTCCTTGTTTGCAGCTTGAGATTGTAAAAGCAGAGTTCTTCTGAACTAGGCTGAATCTCCACTTGAAGCTGTTCTCAGCATACATCCCACGGTTCTGGCATCTCTAAGTTTGCATCTACAGCTATAAACTTCACCTTTCCTTGCAGGACTCTATGCCTGCCACTTGGTGCCAAGCTTTCACTACTTTCCATGAACCACTTAATCATACACCAAAACCAGTACCACCAGAGGGAAACTGCCAGATTCTGAAGTGAGGTTGAAATGTAACTTGGTCCATTCCAGCTACAGCTGTATCAACTTTAGCACGCTGACTTTGGAAAACCCTCTTTTCTAGGCAGTCAAACTTGCAAAGGGCAAGAAACAGCTTCAACTTGGGCTTTCAGCCCCTGAAAGAATCTGGGTTTTCAAACCACTGAATCTCCATATAGTGGTTTTCAGGGCTTTTACTGTCCCAGAACAAGTCACTAGGCTTTCCTTCACTAATGTTCATTTCTCCAACAACTGCAACTGTTCGGCTGCCTGCCCTTTGCTCATCCACATCTTCAAGGCTGCCAACACAGCTCTCCTCTATCAAGCAGGCCAGTTCATCATCTTTAAATTTAGCTTTACCAAAGTCCTTGTTTCCTTCATCACAAACTGGGCCCAAACAGTTCATAACTCTCTTAGCATTTTCATTATCCAAATGGCCCATTAAACTCTGCAGAATGGTATTTGTAATCCACAATGTCAAAATCTTTTAAACATTTCAAACTTTGTCCAGCAAAACCATTCAAAAGCAACAAAATCCATATGGTCAGATTTATCACCAATACCCCACTTCCTGAGTACCAAATTCTGTTGCAGTTCACCTGCATGGTTGCTGGTAAATGACCATCAAATGGCTTAAGGAACAAAGGGTTTATTTTCTTACTGAGAGTCTGGTTACATTTCCTAGTCCTAGGTTGATGTAGAGTTTCTGATCTTTTGAATTATGGTTTGTTGATTTTTTTTTTTCAGGTTTGCTACTCCTGCACCGCCCTTGGCTCCTATGGCAGAGGAAATAGGCCACCATCAAAGACTGCAAGTAAGTAAGTATTAAGACATTTGGTTAAGGTTAAATGTATTTACATTTTTAAGATAACTTTTTAACATCTGTGGGGACAAAGATTGAAGGTTACAGTTTAAAAGTGCCGTGTTTTTGTGTCAAGTTGACAAGGGGTGGGGTGTCAACTTGACTGTTGAGGCTTTGAGCTCTGGGCACATTTGTAGAGAATTAGTGGTTGAGTTAAGCCCAGAGTAAACATGCAAGAGATGGTCTAGCTGATGGGAAAGGCCCAGCCTATGGTGGGTGGGATTAGGTCCTGGAATAAATCACGGAGAGCGGGTGAGAGTTGGCATCCTTCTGTATACTTGGCCAGACAGGCTGATCTCCCAATAGGGATTGTCCATCTCACTCTCTCTCACTCCCTATCAACACATCTTCTCCACCTCGCCCTCTATCTCGAACATTCCCACTTACCCTCACCCCAACTCATCCCCCTCACCCTCTAACCCTTACCCTCTCACCCTCACCCTCTCAACTTCACCATCACCCTTACTCACTATCATCCTCATCCTCTTCACCTCACCCTCACTCTCCCCACAGAACCTCACCCTCACCTACTCAACCTCACCCTCACCCTAACACTCTCACCATCACCCTTACTCACATACTTTCACACTCACAATTACCCTCAACGCCTCCACCTCTCCCTCACCCTCACACTCACCCACTCGCCCTCACCCTCACCCTCTTACCCTCATCATAATTCTCAACCTCATCTTCACTCTCAGCACCTCACCCTCACATGCACCCTCCTACCCTATCTCTCTCACCATCACCCTCACACTCTCAACTTAACTTCACTGTAACCCAGTCTTCCTCACATTCTCCCGCTGACCCTCATGCTCACACTCTCATGCTCACCCTAACCATCACCATCCATCCCTCACTCTCACTCTCTCTACCTCACCAAAACCCTCACACTCTTCCTCTGCCCCTCTCCTTACACCCTTGCGTTCACCCTCACCCTCTCACCCTCACACTCTCTCACTGAAACTCACCCTCACAATCTCACCCTCTCATCCGTCCCCTCACCCTCTCACCCTCATCATTATTCTCAATCTCATTCTCACTCTCAATACCGCACCCTCACCCTCTCACCTTCACCCTCACAGTCACCCAATCAACCTCTCCCTCTCACCTTCATCCTCACTCTCACCATCTCACACTCACAATTACCCTTACCACCTCCACCTCACCCTCAACCTCATATTCTTACCCTCACCCTCACCTTCTCACCTTCATCAATATTCTCAACCTCATGCTTACTCTCAACACCTCACCCTCATGAGAACACTACTACCCTCACCCTCTCACCATCACCTTAACCCTTTCATCCTAACCTTATCGTTACCCAATTCTCCTCACACTCTTCCCTTAACCCTCTTGCTCACACTCACCCACTTATGCTATCTCACACCCTCACGCCATCCCCCTCACCCTCACCCTCATATCGCCACCCCACACTCAACCTCAACCCCTAACCCTCACCCCTCAACCCCTAACCCTCACCCTCACCGTCTCACCCTCTCACCCTCAACCTCAACCATTCAACCTCTCACCCACCACCTCACCCTCTGCCTCACCCACACATCGACCTCTTCACCCTCACCCTCACCATCACTGCCTCACCCTCACCCTGACAATCATACCATCATAATCACCCTCACCTTCTCACCCTCACCCTTACCCACTCACCCTCACCCTCTTCTCCTCACCCTCACTCCTCACACTCTTCGCCTGACCCTCACACTCACTCTCTCCACCTCACTGTAACCCTTACACTCTCCCCTTCACCCTCACATTCACTCTCAGCCTCTCAGCTTCTCAACCTTACCCTCAAGCTCACCCTAAACCTCTCACCCTTTCTCTCACAATCACCCTGTCACACTCACCCTCACAGTCACATTCACGCTCACTCTTTAACCTCCAACATCATCTTCCCCTTCACCCTCACACTCTCACACTCAACCTCTCACCTTCACCATCACCGTCCCTCCCTCACCCTCACCCACGTCCCCTCACACTCACCCTCTCCTTTTCACATTTAGACTCACACACTCCCCTTCCACCTCAACCTCACTCTTACTGCTTCACCCTCACACTCTCCACCTTACACTCACCCACACCTTATCAACCTCACTCTATCACTCTCACCCTCACCTTCTCACGCCTATACTCACCCTCACACTCAACCTCACCCTCACACACTCACCATCTCACTATCACCCTCATAATCATCCTCTGCTCACCATCACAACCTTATCCTTACCCTCTCATTCTCACCATCACCCTCTCCCTTTACTATCACCCTTTCACCATCACACCTTCACCCTCACCATCAACTTCCCCCTCACCCTCATTCTCTTCTCCATGCCCTCCTCCTCACCAGCACTATAATCTCAGCATAACCCTCACCCAGTCATGCTCACCCTCATACTCTCCTCCTAACTCTCACCCTCAAACTAGACACTCATCCTCACACCCTCACCCTCAAACTCTCATATTTACCCTAATGGTCACCCTCAACAACTCCTCACACTCACACTCATACTCTCCATCTCATATTCATGCTCACTCTCAACCTTACTCACTCAACTCAAGCTCACACTGACCCTCTCGCACTCATCCTAGTCCTCACCCTCTCTCCTTCACCCTCACAATTTCCCCTCACTCTACCCTTACCCGGACCCGTCTTCTTCCCCTCAACCTCTCCCTTCCCGATCTTCCTCCCTGAACCTCACCTTTACCTTCTCACCCTCACCCTCTCACTTTCACCCTCACCCTCTCCCACTCACATTCACCTGCACCCTCTCACCCTCACACTCAGCCTCACCCTCTCACACCCTCATCCTCACATCCTCGCATTCACCCACACCATCTACTTCACCCTCTCAACCTCACCCTGACCACCTCACCATCACCCTGACACTCACAATCACATTCTCACCCTCATGATCACAGTCACCCTTATACCCTCACTATCTCTCCTTCACCCGCACTCTCTCACCCTCTCCCTTACCCTTTCAACATCATCCTTACCCATGCATGTTCACAATCTCTCTCTCAACCTCACTCTCTCACCCACATACACACTCACAACTTCACCCTCACCCTCACCCTCTCACCCTCAACCAAGACTTCCCCCTTTCACCCTCGCCTTCTCATGCTCACCCTCAACCTCTCACCCTCAACTTTCCCCTACCACTCATGCTCTTCCCCATGCCATCCTCCTCACCCACACCCTCAACTTCTCAGCCTCAACCAAGCTCCCTCACCCTCACATTCTACTCCTAACCCTCACCCTCAAACTTAGACCGTCACACTCACCCTCACTCCTTCACTCTCAACTGCTCATATTCACCCTAACCATCACCCTCAACTACTCATCCTCACATTCACACTTATACTCCCAGTCTCACACTCATCCTCACTCACTCATCCTCATGCTCACACTATTTCACAGTCACCCTAGTCCTCAGCCTCTCTCCTTCACTCTCACAATCTCCCGCTCACTCTCTCCTCCCTGAACCCTTTCCTCTTCCCCTTCCCCTCAACCTCTCCCCTCCACCTCCTCCCCCTCAACCTCACCAATACCCTCTCGCCCTCACTATGTCCCTCACCACCACCCTCTCACCCTCACCCTCACACTCACATACTTACCTGAACTCTAACCCTCACCCTCTCACTCTCGACCTCACCCTCTCACCATAAACTTTACATTGGCCTTCATCCTCTCACGCTCACCCTCAACCTCATCCTCTAACCCTCAGACTAACCCTGACTGTCACCCTCTCATCCTCACCCTCATCCTTATAGTCATCCTCATGCTCTCAACCTCACCTTCTCTATGACCCGTTCATCTTCACCTTGACCCTCACCCTCATACTCACCCTAACCCTCTCACCCTCACACACTCCCCCTCACCCTCACATTTACCCACTCACACTTACCTTCACCTTTACACCTTCACCTCAACCTTTTAACCCCCACACTGACCCCTCTCCCTGACCCTCACCACAGTTCTCACCCTTTCACCTTCACCCTCATCCTCACCATCTCACTCTCATGCTTACCCTCACACTTTAAACTTCACAATCACCTCACCCTCACTGTCACACTCTCACTCTCACTTTTATCCTGTCCCCATCACTCTCACCTTCACCCTCATGCTTTCTACCTCACCCTCACCCTCACCCTCTCTACCTCACTCTCACCTTTACCCTCTCACCCTTACATTTACCTTCTGGCCCTCACCACCATCCTCTATCCCACACCCTCACTCTCTCTCCCTCACCCTCACCTTCTGACCTTCACACTCACACTCACCCTCTCACCCTGAACCTAACTCTGACCCTCTCACTTTCACCATTATCTCATGCTCTCACCCTACACTCTCAACCTCTTACATTTACCTGACCCTCTAAACCTCACTATAGAATCATCCTCTCTATTATACAATATCCTTGTCACTCTCAGCCCTCTACCCTCATGCCCTCACCCTCACCCTAACCCTCATGCCCTCACCCTCAACCTCACCCTCTGCCCAAACCCTCACCTCACCCTCATGCCCTCACCCTTACACTCTCACCCTCACCACACCCGCTCATCCTCACACTCAACCCTCTTGCCCTCACCCTGGCCCTCTCACCCTCACTCTAGATGTAATCCTCTATGCTACACCATCTCCTGTCACACCCTCTCGCTCACTCTCACCCTCTCACCTTCACTCTCACATCTTCACCATCACCTTTACCCTCTAACTCTTCCCCCTCACCCTCTCCCATTCCCCAGACCTCTACCCCTGATTCCTCCCCTCATCACTCTCCCTCCGCTTTCCCCCTCCCTTTCCCTCTTTTCCCCTACCTCTATCCCTCTCCCAATCGATTCTCCCTGTTCACTCCTCCCTGTCCTTCACCTGAAGGGTGAAGGTGAGAGTGAGAGGATGAGGTTGTGCGTGAGAGTGGGAGTTAGGGTGAGGCTTACATGATGAGGGTGAGGATGAGAGTAAGAGCATGAAGATGAGAGTGACAGCATGAGGGTGAAGAGGGTGAGGGTGAGAGTCGTGTGAGGGTGCGTGTCAGGGGTGGAGAGGAGTGACGGTGATGGAGAGATGAGGTGTGAGTGGGTGAGGTGAGAGAGTTAGGGTTAGCAGGTGAGGGTGAGGGGAGGCTGTGGGTAGGAGGGAGTGTGAATGCAGGTGAAAGTCGAGTGAGGGGTGCGGCTGAGGGGTGAGGGTGAGGGTGAGAGGGAGATTGCCAGGTTGAGAGTGCAAGGGTGAAGTTGTGAGGGTGTGGGTGAGAGGCGTGAAGTTTGAGCGAGAGATTGTGATGTGAGTGGGTAAGCGTGAGGTTGAAGTGTGAGGGAGAGGTGAGGTGTGAGGGTGTGGTGCGGTTATGAGGGTAGGAAGCGCGAGGAAGAGAGTGCGGTCATATGGAGTTTGAGGGTGAGGATTCCAGATGCAAGGATTCAGATGAAGTTTGCAAGGGATGAGTATGAGGTGAGGGAGAAGTGCAGGATGAAAGGGTGAGGGTGATGTGAGAGGTGCGGGTTCGTAGAGGGTGAGGTGATGAACGTGAACAGTGTAGGGTGAGGAGAGAGTGGAGCAGAGTGAGGTGATGGTGTGGTGGAGGGGGAATGTGTGAGGCTGCGCTGTTGAAAAAGGAGAGGGGAGTGTTGAGTGAGTGGAGGGTGAGTGAGGCTGAGTGTGAAACAGGAGGGTGAGCGTGAGTGTGAGGGGACGTGGGTGAGGGTTTTGATGCTGATGGTGAAGGTGAGAGGGTGAGAAGTGAGGGCGAGAGGCGAGGGTGATAGGGGATGGTGAAGGGGAGGAGTGTGAGGAGGATTGGGTGGAGGGTAAGGTTGAGTTGAAAGGGTTAAGGTGATGGTGAGAGGGTGAGCATGGAGGTTGCTTGTGAGGTGAGGTACTTGTGAATAACAGGAGGTTTTTAGAATGTTGATGAGGGTGAGAGGGTGAGGATGAGGGAACGGTGAAAGAGCATCGAGGGTGAGAGTAAGAGGGTGAGGGTTACGTTCTGAGAGTGGCATGATGTTGAGAATGATGTTGGGGTGTGAGAGGGTGAGGGTGAGGGTGATTGTGTGAGGGTGGGTCTGGGAGAGTTGGGGTGAGGTGAGGTGGTGAGGGTAATTGGTGAGTAGAGTAGGGTGAGAGTGGAGTGTGAGTGTGAGAGGTTTAGAGTGAGTGTGAGGGTGAGTGGGTGAGGGTATGGATCTGGAGGGAGAGTGTGAGAGGGGAGAAAAGTGGCAAGAGGATTAGGGTGATGGTCAGGGGGAGAGAGGTGAGGTGAGGGGAAATTGAGAGGGTGAGCATGAGGTGAGCGGGTGAGATGGTGAGAGAGAGTGTATGGTGAGTGTGTGAGTGTGATTTGGTGGAATGTGGGTGAGGTTTTAGAATGTGAGGTTGTGATTGATGGTGAGGAGGTGATTGGTAAGGTTTGTGGCATATGGGAGAGTGAGGAGGAGGTTGAGGTCAGGGTATGTGAGGGAAGGGGGAGTTGGAGGGGAGGGTGAGAGGGCGAGGGTGAGAGGGTGAGGAGGTGAGGTGAGGGTGAGGGTGAGAGGGCGAGGGTGAGAGGGTTGAGAGGGTGACGTGGAGTATGAAGGTGTGATTTCAGTTTGAGGGTGATGCAGTAATGTGAGGGTGAGTGTGAGGGGGTCAACGATAGAGTTGAGTGAGATGGTTGGCAGTGGGTCTGAGGGTGAAGCTGAGGGTGAGAGGGTGAGGGTTAGGGTGAGAGTGAGGTTGAGTTGTGGTGAGATGGTTAGGGTGAGAGGTCGTGGGGTGAGTTGGTAGGGTGTTGGGAGGTGGTCATGGGTGGCGGTCTCATTGAGAGGTGAGGTGAGATGAGGCGGGTGAGGGTGAGGCGGGGAACGCATGAGGGGATCAGGTGAAGGTGAAGAAAGGTGAGGTGTGACGGTGCATAGGGCTTAAGGGTAGAAGGGTTTGAGGGTTACAGTGAATGGAGTGTGAGAGGCTAAGGCTGAGGGTGAGTATGAGAGGTAGAGTAGGGCCATGAGGAGGATTTGAGGTGAGGGTGAGAATGAGTTTGAGAGGGTTGGGTGATGCTGAGAGTGAGGTGATGTGTAGAGTGAGGTTTTGGATGGTGCGGTGCAGGGGAGGTGGAGAGCTGGTGGGTTAGGTGAGTTGGCAGAGGATGAGGGTTAGGGTGAGGGGACTGGTGAGGGTGAGTTGTGAATGGGAAAGTTTGGAGCTGGAGGGTGAGGGTCGAGAAGATGAGGTCGTAGGGAGGACGAGATGGTGAGGGTGTTAGAGGATGAAGTGGATGAGAGTGAGCAGGGAGAGGCGGTCCATAAGACGTGGGGGGAGTGGGTGAGGGTGAGAGAATGCAGGGTGAAGGCGAGACGTTTAGGATGAGTGTTGGTGATTGAAGGGCAAGGGTGAGGGTTTGCATGAAGGTAAGATGGTGTGAGGGTGAGTATGAGTGTGAGAACGTGTAATGTTACAGTTGCATGAGGTAGTTGTGGGACTTAGAGTTGAAGGGGATAGGGGGTGCGGTCGGCGGATAAGGGGGAGATGGTAAGGGTTTAGGGTGAGAGGGTGAGTTAGGGTGAGTGGGTGAAGGTGAGAGTGAGAGGGTAGAGTTGTGCAGTGTGAGAGGAGAGGGTAGATTGTTGAGTGTGAGAGGGAAGGGGCGATTTCAGGGTGGATAAGTGAGAGTATGAGGGTTGGGGAGAGGTGGAGAGGATGCAGGTGCGGGGGAGCATGAAGGTAAGAGGTGAGAGTGAGAGTGGATTGAGAGATGACGAGGTGAAGGGTGTGAGGGTGAGGTGGTGAGGGTGAGGGTGTAATGGAGTTGAGGGTTGAGGCTGAGTAGATAGGAGAAGGTGAGCGTGAGGTTGAGGAGCGTGGGTGAGGAGGTGGTGTGGGGGGGACACGGGAAATGTGAGGAGTGCAGAAGTTGAGGGTGAGGTGAAGAGTGGCTACGGTAAAAAAAAAAAATGAGTGAGGTGGAGAGGGTGAGGTATAGGGTAGGTGAGGTGGGTGGGGAGTGAGGGTTAGGGGGAAGGGTGAGAGTGAGGGTGAGTGGGAAGTTATAGATGGAGGGTGGAGGTGGAGAATAATGAGGTGATAGGGAGGGGAGGGTTAGGTCAAGGATGAATGTTGAGGTGAGAGTGAGAGGAACCAAGTTACCGGAAGTGAGAGAGGTGAAAAAGGTGGTGCTGCAAGTGAGGTTATGAAGGTGGATTGTGAGGGTGTTTAGGGTAGGGTGATTGGTGAGAGAATGCAGGAGGTTGAAGAGGTTCAGGGTAAGGGTAAGGGTATTGAGAGATGGTGACGGTAAGATGGTGAGAAGTGGAGTATGAATGTGAGTTTTTACAGGTTGCAAAATGAGTGGTGAGGGTGAGGGGATGGGGATGTTGATGAGGTAATGGGGAGAGGGTGAGGGTTATGTTGGAGAGAGTGAGCTTGAGGTGGGGGTGAGTTGGTGGTGGGTGAGAGTGAGAGGGTGAGGTGAACACCTATTGACCCCACAAAGTCGAGCTTTGCTAAGGCCTAGGATCCTGGGAGGCAAGGGATGAACAGCCACAGTAGTTGTTCTATGCTTAACTGGGTCCTTGCAACATCATCGGAGAGGAGGACCCAGAGGAGAAGGTTTGTTGCAGGCACATTAAAGGATGCCTGGGGGATGGGAAGGGATAGCAATGGGGGATGGGGAGGGGAGTGGTTGAAGGGGAATTGCCACGCTACAAACTTACAGCGTACTGGTTAAGTTTTGTATGAGTGGAAATTAAAAAAAAGAAAGAAGAGGAGGGGGAGGGGGAGGAGGATGGGGAGGGAGTGGTTGAAGGGAAGGAGAAGAAGGAGTCTGAGGGGGAGAATGTGAGAGTGAAGGGAGAGAGGGTAGGACTACGGTGAGTGTGAGAGTGTCTGTGTGAGCTTGAGTTGAGTTGAGTGAGGTCGAGTGAGTGAGGATGGGCATGAGCAGTGAGTAAGGAGTGTATTGTGAGGATGATCCTTGAGGGAGGCAGGGTGAATATGAGAGGTTGAGAATGAGGTGTTAGGGTGAGGGGAGGGTCCTATGTTGTCAAGTGAGGAGTAGGGAGAGATTGTGAGGGTGAGGTGTAAAGGGTGAGAACTGAGAATGTGAGGGGGGGGTGAGGAGGGTGGGGGAAGAGCGTGAGCAGTAGGATATAAGCGAGGGTGAGTCTGTGAGGTGAGGGTGTGAGGGTGAGGGTGTGAAGGATTAAAGGGGATGGTGAGGGGAGGAAGATGATGTGAGTGAGAAGGGTGCGGTTGAGCTTAAGGGTGAGGGGAATGGTGATATTAGGGTGATAGTGAGGGTGAGAGAGTGAGGGTGAGAGTGAGTGGGTGATGGAGTAGGGTGAGGTGAAGGTGAAGAAGGAGTGTTGTGAAGGCAGAGGTGAAAAGGAGAGGGTGAGGTTGAGGTGGATGGGGAGTGTGTGAGGGCTGAACCGTGTAAATGAGAGGGTGAGGGTGTGGTGGTGGGGGGAGAAGAAGGCGAAGAGGTTAAGATTATGTTTGAGAGGGTGAGGGTGAGATGAGTGTGAGGTGTGAGAGGTTGAGATGAGAAGTGAGGAGAGGGTGAGAGGGTGAGGGTGAGGTGGAAAAAGAATCTGAGGGTGAAGAGAGAGTGGGGGGACCGGATGAGATGAGGGTGAGAGTGTGACAGTGGGGTGCAGGAGATTTGAAGGTAAATGGTGAGGGTGAGAGTGTGAGGGTGAAGGTGAAAGGGTTAGAGGGTGAGTCAGTGAGTGTGAGGGTGAGGGAGAGAGGGTCGTGTGTGAGTGAAATGGGTGGGTGAGGGTAATGCAGTGGAAAGTACCGGATGCTCAAGTGAATTTGAAGGTGAGAGTGAGCGGGTCAGGGTGAGGGTGAGTTTGAGAAGGGCCGATCGCTGTACCCGCGGTCTCGGGGGTGGCACGTGCGGGTGCCGGTGGTGCGTATTTCTTTTCCTTTCCGGGTTGCTGGGCTGAGTGTATATGCGCTAGTGCGGGTTATCTCCAGCTTTTCGGGTGCGTGTTCTCGTTTTTCTTGTACGGCTTAGTTTGCTTCGCTTGCTTTTTGCTTGTCTAAGTTTCCAAGGTGGAGTGTGAGGCTGAGAGGTGACAGTAAAGAGGTGGAGGAGGAGGGCAGAGGAGAAGAGCGTGAGGCGGTAAGGGGCCGTGCGTGTGCCGTTTGCGCGTGGATTGCGCGTGCCTGTGAGCCTGTCACCGGTGGCGCTCCCGGAAGGGTGCGGCTAAGTGTTGCCGGTTCGCGGGCCAACCCCCCCACCCGGGATGGTCCTTGTTCTGTTGCGCGCCTTGCCGGGTCGGTAGATTGTCGCTCGTCCATCATTCGACTAGTGCGTGTGGCACGTCATTCTGCGGGTTCGCGCATTCAGTGAATGTGTGCTGGGGAGGGTTCGCTTGTTCTGTGTTAGTTTCCAGTGTGCTGCTATCAGGGTTCTGCTTCGCGTAGTGCTTGTGGCGCGTTCGCTTGCGCCTTGCCTGTTTTGTTTCCGGCTGCGTGTTCGTGTTTCCGTCGTGTGCCGTTTCGCTTTTTCCTTGCGCGTGTGAGGCTGCTTATTCGCGGTGTTTGTTTTCCGTTTTCGTTTTTCTCCGTCTTGTGCGCGTTTGGGTGCGGCTGTTTCGTGTCCACTTCTTCGTGTGCCTGGCCCGGTTCTTCTTTTCTCTTTTCTCTGTCGCCTGATAGTGGGAATGTGAGGATGAGGTTAGGATCGGATGATGGTGCGGGTTAATGTGAGATGTTATTATTTCATAGGCTGAAATCTAGTGTTCGGGTGGACATGCCTGAGGGAATAACGTTAGGAATGACAGAGTGGAGTAGAAGGTTAGTTGAAGGTAGGAAGTTTGATAGTGCATGGAAGAGAGGGATAAAGTTGAGGCTGATCGGGTTGAATGTGAGAGTGTGAAGACAACAGGAATGGGAAGAGGGTTGGTGTGAGCGTGAGAGAGTGAAGGTAGGGTGAGAGGGTGAGTCAGGTGAGGTTGGAGGATAAGGGTTGAAGGATAAGGTGTGAGAGTGAGGGAAGGGTTCGGGGAGTGGGGGGTTCGTCTGCGGAGTTTTGATTTCTGGGCCTTGACAATGATCAGAATGAAGGGTCACTGTGAAGTAAAAGGGGGACGGGGACAGGAAGACGAATGGGGAGATGAATTGGAGAGTGATATGATAGGTGGAAAGAAGGAGGGGGGAGGGGGGGGGGGGGGTTTTAAAAAAAGGGGAGGTGGAGGGATGACGGGCCGAGTGAGGAGTAGTGGTTTGGTTACGTTGCTCTTTCGTTGCATCGTGACCTTGTACTGTTCTTTTTTTCCCGTGTGGCGTTTTGAAGGTGACATGGGTAGATTAGTTTGGAGGTGATTGTGTTTGCAGGGAGAGTGTATAGCGAAGAGAGGAAATGTCAGAGTGAAGGTGAGAGGGTTCAGGGTGAAAGTAAGAGGTTGAGGTGAGGGTGGAAGGTGATAGTGGGTCAGGTTATGGTGAGCGTTCAGGGAGTGAGTGAATGTGAGAGGGTGAAGGTGAGGTTGGTTGTGAAAGGATGAAGTGTGGAGGATGAGAGGGTGATGATATGTGTGATGGTGAAGGGGAGAGGGTGAGGTTGAGGGTGAGCGTGGAGGGATGAACATGCAGTTGTGCGTGTGAGCGTGTGCGGTTTCGGGTGAGGGTGAATATGTGAGCATGAGGTCGAGCGGGGAGGGTTATGGGTGATAGGTGGGTGATGGGGAGGTGAGCGTGTGCGGTTGCAGGGTTAGTGGTGAATGTCCGGGTGACCGCCTGCATGGTGCGGGGAGCGGTGCCGTTGAAGTGTGCCCATCAGCAGGGGCTGTGCATCTCCGTGGTGAGTGGTGAGGGTCCGGGTCAGGGTGCCCGTGAGGTTGCGGCGTTACACGGATGCGGGTGCGGGTGCGCGGGTCACGGATGCGTCCCATGCCTGTGTGACAGGATGCGGGTGAGAGAAGTGGATGCGGGTGACCATTAGTGTGAGAGGGGGGGAGAAGGTGCTGTTGCCACATACAAGCCTTAGGGTGGGGTGAGGCTGAGAGGGTGAGGTGAGCATGAGAGTGAGAGCATGAGGGGAGAGGAGGAGGGGTGTAGGGTTTTGGTTAGGGTGAGAGTACTAGTGTGAGAGTGAGGGTGCGTGGTGTGAGAGGGTGCGGGTGAGACTGGGGGGGTGAAGGAATGAGTGTGAGTGGAAGGGGGAGAGTGAGAATGAGGGTGAGGCCTGAGAGCATGAGGGTGCGGATGTGGGTGAGAAAATGAAGTTGAGGTTGAGAAGGTTAGGGGGTGCAGCGGGAAGAGGCCAGGATTGAGATGTGCGCGGGTGAGGGTAAAGGGTGCGGGTGCGGGGTTTTTGTTTTTGAGGATGCGCGGCGGCAGGTTACGGGCCGGTTGAACAGTTTGACGGGACGGTGAATGTGAGTGTGAGTGTGATGTAGAGCAGTTGGCGTGAGTGTACCGAGTGTAAGGGTGCGGGTTATAAACGGTGACGTTTACTGTGAGGGTGAGAGACTGATGGTGAGGGTAAGGAATGAGAGGGTGAATTGTGAGGGAGAGGGTGAGTAAAGAGTTGAGACGGTGAGTGGTAAAGGGTCAGGGGTGAGGGTAAAGGAGAGTGTGAGAGTGAGGGTGTGAGGGTGAGGTGAGAGTGAGAGGGTTTAGGGTGAGGTGGAGAGGGGTGAGGTTCACGGAGAATGGGAGTCAGTGAGGGGAATGGGTGAGGGTGAGGGTGAATGGGAAAGTTTGAGATTGAGGTGAAGAGGAGAAAATGAGGGTTGATATGGAGGGAGAGAGGGTGAGCGTGTGAGGGTTAGAGTGAGAGGGTCAAGAAGGTAGGGTGGAGAGGGTGAATGGTGATGGTTGAGAAGGTGAGGGTTCCTGTGAGTTGGGTAGAAGAGTGAGGATGAGCCGTGAAAGGTGAGATGTGCGGTAAGGATTGATAGTGACAGGGTGAGAGAGTGTGAGGGGTGAGTGTAAGGATGCCAGGATGATTGTGCGGGTAAAGGTGAGTAAGAGTGTGAGAGGGTTGGGGAGAGTGTGGGGGGTGAGGGTGAGGTGAGGAGGGAGGTTGTGAGGGGGGAGGGTGAGAAGGATAGTGAGAGGGTTTAGGGTGGAGGTGGAGAGTGTGAAGGTGAGAGGGGGAGGGTTAGGGTGACGGGAGTTGGGTGAGGGTGACAAGGTGAGGGTGAGGTAAAGCGTGAGATTGTCAGGTGAGAGTGCGGACAGACGAGTGCGGGTGGGTGTTGGGCGGGTGGTGGCTGCGGGTGTGCCAGTGGCATTTACGTGGCGTGGGTCCGGGTGCGGTTGCGGCGACCGTGTGCGCTAGGTGCGGTGTCGACATGAGGGTGCCTTTGCGGGTGAGGGGGGCAGGACTGGCGCGCCGTGCGCGCCTTACAGTGGGAGGGGTGCCGGTGATGGTGACAGTTCCCGGGTTCATGTGCGGGTTTGCGTGTGCTACGGGTGCCTGTGCGAGTGCGGGTGCGAGGTGCACGCAGCCGGTTGCGGCGACAGTGCAAGGGTTATTGGTGAGGTGGAGAGAGTGAGTTGAGGGTTGGGGTGGAGGTTAGGGTTAGGGTGAGAGTGTGAACGTGGAGAGTCAGAGGAGAGGGTACAGGGGGAGTGGGTGATGGTGAGGGTGAAAGGTTTGAGAGGTGAGGGTGCTTGGTGAGAGTTGAGGGTAGGAGGTGTGTACGTGAGGGTGAGGTGGGCGGGCAAGTGAAGATGAGGTGCTAATGGAGATGAGGGTGAGAAGGTGAGGTGGAGGGAGGTAAGAGTAGAGGAGGGTGGAGGTTAGGGTTAAGGGTAAGAGGGTGATAATGTGAGGGTGAAGTGACGGTGTGAGCCTGAAGGGGGCGAGTGTGAGTGTTATGGTAGGTAGAGAGGTGGAGGATGAGTGTTGGAGGTGAGGGTTAGGGTGAGTGTTATG